>JAMLFT010003331.1:0-22366 GCA_026544285.1 Pachyrhizus erosus | reverse complement strand
TGTGAGTTTCACTTTTCATTTAATAATTTTGAAATTTATCAAAATTTATAATTTTTAATAAATTTTGACCTATCATAAAAAAAATTCATTTATATTCTTTTTCACTTTTTTTTTTCTTTCAAAGTTCTAACAAATCTTTTTTCCTTATTTTGGTCATTTTTTTTAATAGAGGATTGTAGTTGGTACTTCCTTTTGTTTCCTCCATTTTTTATTCAAATATAGATTTATATTCTTGTAGATAAAATTGAAAAAATTGACTGAGTCTTTCTTAATTATATATATGCAGTATTATGAGATTTCTAGCATTAGTATTTTCAGATCAGTGACATACTTTAAGAGTCTTATACAGTTGCTCCACGTTTTATCATGTATCTTAAGATGTGTCACATTAGTTAGAAATATGATTAAAATATTCTTTATAAGATTTGGGTGATCCTTTTTCTTGGATTAGTGTGCATTTGAGTTAGCCTCAGTTTAATTATAATATAGTATTATAGTTTGTTTTGTCTTCGATAAGAGGAACAAATGGCTGGTACTCTTGCCGTATCCACTTCTTTGAGAGTTAGTACTCTTAATTTGACATTTCTCTTACTATTATCTATTAAAAAAAAAAAGACAGAGGGGGGCATGAAAAGAATAAATGCTCTTGATGCACTAATTTATATGAAAACACATGTTAAATCTTACATTAACAATGAATTAAGCTAAGGGTTCACAAAAAAGAGATATTCTATTGTTAACGGTGAAAATTTGATAGGATCTTTAATATATTTCGATTGTGGTTCTTTGGTTAAGTATATGATTCTTCATGTCGATTCTAACAACAAATAAAATTTTATTTGTGAGATACTTAAAATCAATTATCAATTGTAAGTTTTTTCATAAACCAATAGCGTTGTACTTTTAATTTGATGAGATGGACTGAGTTAAAATCTCAATTTAGTTATATTTGATCAAGGTTTTAATTAATTAATAAACTTAGTATTCGATTTACTAAAGTCGAATTTATTAATGACTTTATTTTGTACTTTTTAATGAGTGTCTGTACTTGGACCCGAAACATCAAATTTGAATGTGAATTGAATCGTGTTAAATTCGATACTTGAATGAAGTTATAAAGATAAATGCATAGTTTTTTAATGTAAAATATGCAAGAATAGATTGATTTCGAAATGCAAAAATGTCTATAAAGCACGTAGAAAGAAATTTCGACAATCTGCAAGTAACAACAATATGATTAAATTGTAATTTTTATCGATCTTTAATTTTTAATATGTGATTTAGTCTTTTTATTTTTTATAACAGTGTTAGTTTTCATATTTTAAAATATTTATAAATTTGGTTCAATCTTTAATTTTACATGAATTTTATTTATTTTTATTTTCATCTAATTGAATTCTAAATCTAAGGTATATATTTAAAATATCATTAAAAATTAATTTAATTAATTAAAAATTTGACCAATATTGTAAATATTTTAAAATATGGTGACTAAAATTTTAAAAAATAATATAAAAATAAAAATCATACATCAAAAATTAAATGAAATCAAAATTATAATTTAGTCAAATAATAAATTTTTAAAAATTAAAGGAAACGTAAAATGAAAATAAATTTTAGTATAATATGTTTAAACTAAAAAAAATGGTTATAAAGGTTTTTATTTATAGATTTTTTCACTCTGTTGATTATGAAATCTAGTACATACATATATATAAGTATTTGAGATTGATTAAGATTCTAATTTATCTCAATCTAAGTGATTTTCAATAATTATTTATAGTCGTCGTGCATCACTTAATGTCTTCAATATCTTGACACTTAGCAATTGTTCTTTACTTGTCTCATTTATCTAATCTTAATTTCTAACTCAAATGAATCAATTGATAAAAAAAAAATCTCAAATTGATCTTTCCTTATAAACTTCATAATTTAAATGCAATAACTCATAAAATATCAATTTTTAAGTGATATAGTCCTTTGGAAAAATAAGAATTGGTCACTTAAGAGATATAGACAAATTCTAACTAGACACCAAATACTTACATGGAAGAGAAATATAATCAAAGTACTTCATATAAGACTTGATTCATCTCTTTTTTTTTAAGATCTAACATTAATTTTTGTGATTAAGTTAAATCTAACTTTTATTTTAATAATATGTTTGTTTTGACAAAAACTAGTAATAAATTAAGTAAAGATCACATAAAGAATATTATAAATTGACAATGGATGAAAATATTTTTCAAGAATGTAAGATAGTATGAGATAAAAACTACAATTTTTTTTTATTATTAAACACAATTAGAGTTATCAACTTAGGTCAACTTGACTTGGGATGAAAAATAAAAAGTTTGTTACTTGTCCTTTGTATAAAATTTTTTTGTGTTCCCTTCTTATATCTTGTGAATAGTCATTAAGCAAATATTTGTAGATTTTATCAATATTGTGTATTTTAGATATCTATAAATAGTTGTTAAAAAATAAAAAAATAACTTAAAAATTTTTAAAAACAACTTAATCGTGACTTTAGTATTTTTGATAGTTTTTTTAAACATAGTTTAAAGGCAAAAAAACAAAAAAAAAACATGAATTTTTTTAATTAATGAATAGTAAAAATAACTTAACAATAAGGGTAGAATTATATATTTAAGTAAAGGTGTTCAAGTAATTTTATAATAACATATAATAATAGATATTCATGGACATGGGTACTTTGATACCTGTCTCACCTTATTAATAAACAAGTAATGAAAATACACATTTAAATTATTCACATATACTCATTTAACTATTCATGTTTTGTTAGTTACAAATCTTACACACATATATCAACAAATACAAATAGTTTTATTATCCCTAAGTTGAGCTCATTCAAGTTAGTTCATCATAAGCCAAAACATATCAAGATTGAGTCAGACTAAGCAACTTAATAACAGACTAAATTTTGTTGGCCTATTCCTTGAAAAATTATGGATAAAATATGATAGTTCATGATTTACTCACTAATTTAAATATAAAAAATTAAAAACTATCAAAATAAATTAACCTTTATACAATAAATTAATAAAATATTTGTTAATCACTAGAAACTAAAATATAAAAATATAGTTGTATTTGTGTTGTAAAATACCAAAATATAATACATAATAATAAAAATGAAACAAGGTTTCTCAATAGTAATAATAATCAAGTGTTAGAATTTAAAAACAAAACTCAATGTACATACAATATTAACTTTAAAATAGACATTAACAATACATATATTATTAAATTTAAAGTAAATGATTAATTTAATTCCTAAAATTGTATCAGATTGTCATATTAGTCCTCAAAACTCAAGAAAACTCAAATAATTTCTTGATTTTTTTTAAAAGTTTCATTTAAATTCCTAAAATTAATCAATTTTTTTGTTTTGGTTCCTAAATTATTTATTATAATCACTTAAGTCCCTAGATTAGGGAACAATATAAAAAAATGATTAATTTTTGGAATTTAAATGAAATCTTAAAAAAACTCATGAACTTATTTGAATTTTCTTTTTAGTTGTAGATATTATTATGACAATGAGATAGAATTTCAAGGAATTTGACCGTTTACTGAAAAAATTGATTGTTTGTGATTTTACTAATTTATAAAAAAGAAAATCATAAAAAAATAAATTGGGATAATGTGTTGGTCCAACCTACCATGAGTTAACACAATTTAGACAAATAAAAATCTGAACAGGACAAAATATGTTCGGGATTGAATTTTCACAACCTAATCTCACCTAATTCATAAATCAAGCAAATTAGGTTGAACCATTAAATTTGACCCATTTTGACATAGCTAAATATGATGAAGAGAAATAAACTCACACATAATGTTAGAAATGTTAAGATTAAATGAGAAATCTCACATTAAAATAAATAAATTATAAAAAACACTTATTTAATGACGTAAAATATTTAATTGGATATAATGTTTAATTTACTTTTACAATTTTTACTTAACTCAGATAAATATCTTTCAAAAAATTTCACTCCCCTTGATGGCTTGTGATATGAAAGACATTTTTACCTTTAACTCTTTGAATGAATATAGAATCTCTTAACATACTAAATTGAATTTTCTTACTCAATAATCTAATTTATGTTATTACGAAGGCTTATGGAGTATATAAATAGGTATTAGTTGTCATATCTTTCTAGTTCATTTGAAGTGGCATTATGTAAAAAAAATATTGATGGACATTTTTTTGGATATATATAATTAAAAATAAAAAAAGAGATATATTATTAGTAATATAATCTAATAAGTAGCTAGGGATAAAAAGAAATAAGAGATATGCAACAAATGTAAGTATTTTTAAAAGGATAATGATAGATATAATTATGCAATGTTCCTTACATTGTTTTCTTAAAAGGATAATGATAGATGTACAACTACTATTTATGATTTGACATTCAAACAAATAGAGTTTTAATAATGGAATAAAGTGTAAGGGATTAATAAAATTAAATAATAATCTTGATTATTTGTTAAGAATTTTAGATGACTTTGAAAATATAACTCATCCTTTATATTTGATTAGTTTGATTCTAAATAAGTTCTAAAAGTATTTGATCTTTTTTTATAATTAATTAATAATTATAAAATCATTAATTATAATTCAAATACATAACCACTACATATCACTTTTCGTAGTCTAAAAGTCACTAACTTTAAATAATTATTATATATGTCACTCTTAAAATTATATTTTACATTTATTTTGATTAACAAAAATTTCATATAATCACACAATATTAACAACTATAACTTATATTCCTTCTTAATCTAATTAATTATCTAACTTATTTTAGTTTGTTAGACAACTTAAACCACACACATGTCAATAGAAGTAAATAATATATTTAAAATATATCTTATACATATATATGATTTTGATAATTATAATTATAAACTATTATTATAATTTATTTTAAATAAAGCATTTTTAATATAATTATCATGCATCCTTAACACAACAATTAAATAGATAGAATACTTTAATTAAAACTAGGCAACTTAATAATCAAAATTATATTAAAAATAAAATATGTTGTTTCAAGAAATCATTAGGGATTAATATCTAACTAAGATTAATGGCTTGTTGGATAAAAAAATCATTATAAGTTAGTATTTGTAAACTTTTTTTTGTTATTAATTATGTTAATTTAGAAAGATATATATATATATATAAGTTATTGAAAATAGGAAAGAAACTTAAAATATAATTAGTTTCTTTAATTAAATGAGCATGTTGTCATTTAAGTAAAAAATCACTTACCACTTAAACTTAATATTTAGAGAAAGAAGGAGGGGAGGAGTGATGTTTATTGGAAAGGAATAATCCCTGGAAGATATTCACAATGGGTTAGGAACAAATCATACAAGTGAATTAAATATCACTTTCAATCAAAAGCCTTAAGGCATCAAATTTTTGAAATTTTTTTCACTTATATATTGTTCAACTTGTCCATTCCTACCCAATGTGATATTTTTCCTTTATACTTGTACTCCAACAAAAAGAAAGAATCAAGTACTCTAAAAATAACTTTAACAGCTACTTTCTATTTTTACTATCAATTTTTGTGGTATATAATGATTAAAATTAATAATTCATTATAACCATTAAATTTTTAAAAAAAATGAATGACAAAGATGTAAATTAACTCTTTTAAAGATAGAGATTCTTAAAGTAACTTGATCTATTTTCATATATACATAAGGCTTATTGGATCTACCCATCAAGTTAGGGTCCTTTTGACACCCTTAAATATGATGAAAGATATAAGTTCATACATTTAGAAATGTCAAGTGTAAATAAGAAATCTCACATTAAAAAAGGTTATAAAACTCATTTATTTAATGAATTGGATAAATTTACTTTTAATCTTGGATAAAAAAAGAAATCTCAATACATTTAATGTCAAGTGTAAATATTTTGGATTGGATATAATGTTTAATTTAGTTTTACAATTTTAACATTACTTGGATAAATTTCTTTCAAATATTGTTTACTCTCCTAGATTACTTGTATCCTAACATGAAAGACATTTTGCTTTTAAATCTTTCAATGGATATAAAATCTCTTAAAACAAATGAAATTGAATTCTCTTACTTAATAACCTAGATTATGTTTTATGAGAGGTTGTAGAGTATATAAATAGGTATTAGTTGTCATATTCTTTCAAATTTGTTTGAAGTGGTAGTATGGAAAGAAAAATATAGATAAACATCTTTTGAATGTATATAACTAAAGGATTAGAAAACATATTAAAAGGGAGGTTAAATAGTGTGTATGTAATTTTTAAAGTTTTTTTTTTACTTAATTTATAATGATTCGCTTCAAATCATAAGCTATGTTCAATTCTTTTTCAAATAAAATGTTTCATTAATAAAAAAACTTTGATTACAATAAGTAAGAGACTCCACCACTTGTAGTTATACAATCAAGTATTCTTTAAGTCACTTATAACTTTCCTAATCCAAATATTTTAAAATGTCACTTTTGATTACACAACTTAATCACCTGATTAAGTATCCCAAGTATTCTTTAACATTAAGCTACTTTTTGACTTTCTCAAAAAATTTTACAAGATAACTTGCAAAGTTATAATATAAAAGTTAAATTTAGATTACAATCTTAACAAAGATAAGGATATGAAAAATAAAGCAAAACCTCAAGAAAATATTTAAGAATACAAGACGTATTAGAGCTTAAGATAAAGTTCGTTCAAGAGTTTCTAACTTTTTCTTTGTTATTTCGTAACTAGTTTAAGGTCTTTATGCATTGGTATTTATAGGTAGAAAGAAGATGTGTTTGTTGTGACTTAACGGGTTTTTTTTTTTCTTCTCATTTTATTATGCATTAAATGCATAACTTCTTTTCACAACTTTGTATCGTAGGTGTTTAGTTAGTATTAGTGGAGAGAAAATATATTTATCCTTCATATTTTTCTCTTTTTCATTTTCTAAGTAAATCAACTACTCTTTTAAACATTTATACTTTAGTCTTTTCTTTGATAACAAACTTCAGAGTTTGATGGTCCTTTAATATGGAAGTATATTTATCTTCATCATGTTTGTTTGTTTTTTATTAAATACTCATTTGAATTTAAACATTAAAACAATAATATGAATATAAAGATAGATAAATCGTTATATCATCTATTCTAAATATTTGAAATATTTAAGATCGATTAAACATAATAAATGTATAAATAAAAAATAATTTTAATGTTACTTTAAGACGTATATTGCATTGTGATGTATTTTTAAATCATACGTTTAGAATGTATAATTCTTATAAAACTTGTTAAACATATACTAAACGAAAATGTTAATTTAACATATCAAGCATTTTTAGTGTTTATATTTTTCGTTTATGTTTTATGCGTATGAATTGAAAAAATATTGCTTTTTCATTATTTAGAATATATTCTTGTCATCATGTTCGTTAAATCATTAGTATTTTATCAAATTATGATATTTATTTATTATCATCAAAATTATAGATTTTTAAAAAATTTAATACTCATTTAGATTTTTTATCCTAATAATAACTAGAAAGAAAAAAAAAAGATAAATAATTAATATAACTAATAATATAATGTATCAAATAGAAAAAAGATGAAAGAAAATAAAAGATATGTAACAGTGCTAACTACTTTTGAAATTGTAAGGGATCATTACTCATTATGTAACTGTACTTGCAATGTTTCTATAAGAAAATATTGTAAGTACTAATTAAGAATTATTCAGAAGTACTTACCATTTTTATTTTCTCTCGTTTCCTGCTTTAAGAATTAGCCACTCACAAATTACTTCTCTTGTTGGTATGTACTTGATCTCCACGTGCATCTCATGATTTCACGAATATGGTTCATTAAATTAAACTTCATATTTCTTAATGATTGCTTCAATTCTATAATATATGATACAGGCACAACAGAGGGAGGCTGTTTCTTCAGACTTTACCCAATCTTAATATGAACGTAAGTTTTATTCCATCCACGAACAGCAAATTACACGGTTGAATGGGTCACCTTAACATATTAGAGTCAACAATTATTCTATATGCTTTCATTCCATACTAGTCCACATCCCTACACTGGTAGGATTTTATTTTTAGCTTCATATTACTTTGGCAATTATAGATGCAATATCTTCGGTATGTATGTAGCTATTGAGTCTGTAATTAGCTAGTTGCTTCCGGCCAGTTGTTCATTTTGATCTAGTTGTGTATTATATTACATGTTGGTCATTTATTCATAAACATAGTACCTTTTCTTTCGATAAGAAAACAAATTTTCATGGTTTCAATTTTCTCACAACAAAAAATAAACTTCAATTTGTAAGACTTGTTTCCCCAAAGGAACAAATTAACAAATGGTACAATTAACGGCCATAGCATAACTTGACCGATTCATCCCAAAAGCAATTCTCTCTCTCTTGAATCCACAGGAAATCTCTTTTTTCATAGAAAAAGAAAATCATAGACGTTTTGACCATTATAATAGAACGAGTTCTTCCAAAACTACTACTAAACATAAGGATAATCCAATATAAACAAACAACGTGCATGTTTCACAACGTACACAATAATATATCATTAGAGATGACTTATTCTGCTCATAAAAATCAAGTGAATGAGAAGGTTCAGTATTCGCCGTATGGTACGGGATACATGCATTGCCTATTACAAATGTTGGTTGGTGATTGAACGTTTGGGTTTGGTTACATGTACATTCCCCTCTTCACAAAATATTATAGCATATATACGAGGATATATATCATGAAACAAAAGTACATTTATTTGTTTTGGAGTGCCCCAAGTGTAGAGAACAGTTAGCAAACAAACACGTTATGGTGCCTTCCGGGAAGGATCCCTAAATGAGAACGTGTCATGTGCGTATGTAGTCTCAATGCCTCGAACCAACCTTCATCCTAAGTCAATCACAAGTCAAGCAACAACAAATATCATTTTGTCACCATCACTTCATTATTATTAATTAACATCCCCATCTTAATGTGTACATACACACTGAGTTCACGCATTATTTTTTTATGTTGTAGTTGCAATTACTGAATCACACCAATTAAATTAAAATTCTATCAGTTATCTAACGGAAAAGTCTAAACCTCAAGGGCTTCCAATAGCAATAGCGTGAGATTAGTAAGATTTTGAAAAACGATATATCACAATCAATTGCAACTGCTATGTTTCTTCGTAATACTATTAAAGATCACTGCAATTTAAAACCGTAGACCACAGAGTATAAGATTATAAATTATCTAATTTTAACATGACCGTATGAACAAAAAAAAATAAAAATAGTCCAAATACGCGCAGAACCTGACTTAGACATTACTAGACTCTAAAAAATTGTGAAACATAAATAACGTTTCTTGATTAAATATATTTGGAATTTTGGATTTGAAATTGGCAATTTCTTCGTTGTTTATAAATCGGTTCCATTTATTCAGGGTGCATAATATATGATAGGAGTACTAATTTTTTTACACTTTCTTTATTTATTTATTTATTTTCAATTCGGTGGTCGGCAGGACACATAATTAATGATCCTAATGGCCAGGAAATTTGGTCGGTCAACTTTTGCCAACGGTGCTGTTTATAAATTAATAATAACGTTTCACATTAATTTTCACGAGTGATTTACATAAAATAATTTTAATTTACTCGTACTAAATTAAGCTCAGGGACCTTGTGCCATTATCTTTCACCCAAACTAAGCAACAAGAACTCATTTCCCACTACTCCAGTTCCACCGTTCCAGGCTTTTCCCCCGAGTCAATGTCAAACATTTGAAAGACGAAAAATAATCTTGGAAATTGGAGAAGCAGTTGCACTAATACAGTTGTAAATTAGCAAAGTTAACATATAACAATTATAGAATGTGCTTTTCACATGTACTAAGTGTTTATTTCATAAACAAAAATAATAGAACAGTCAAGTTATTTCCGCGTCTTAAGTGAAGTGAGCCTTTTTATTAACTAATGGAGACGGGAATATATTGGAAAAAAAAAATACTATATTTATATAAAGCATGAGCATCTATCTAACTCAATTATTATGTTATTAGCTTTAGAAGTAAAAACAACGAGCATGAATCAAAATATAACAATAGCCCGTGTTAATGGGATCATATTCACGTTGTAGAAGAGTGGGTTCGAAGTAAGTAACCCTCCCTTTGTTTAAGAATTACACGAGGATGGAACTTGAAAGCAACATAGAGGTAAACAAACCAGGACCCAAAACTATTTATTATAGGGATAAAAAAAAATTGGGAAATAACATTTAGACACTCAACATACCAGATAACCCATAGTGAGAAAGGAAAAAATAAATAAAAATATAGATATTATAATATAATAAAAATAAAAAAATGATAAGTTTTAGTTAGGTGTTTTTGAAAAGAATCATTAATAAAAAATTCATTCCTAGCAATAATGTAAGCGCAGCTTACAGAAGCTCACTATTCACAGCCTGCTGGTCAATCAATATCTAACCGTTAGATTAAGCTGACCAATTCATGAAAAGAAGGCCAAATTTGGCTGATAGATAAATTTTGCCAGAGATTTGTTGACTGACTCAGTCTACAATTTTGCATTTACTCAAAAAGGGGAACTGTAATCCATCACAAAATTAGATAATTTCAATGTAAAAAATAAGTGAATTTACTAAATAAATAATGTATAATAAATTAATCCATTGTATGCTGCTTATTACATCAATCATTCTATGAAAAAAAATAATTACTAAATGTTATTGTTAATACCCCCCTCCCCTACTCGGGTACAAAAAATTTCCAATAATGTCGTCAGATTTATATATACAGAAAAGAATCAACTACTCTATCACCAGGCTTTGGTGGTTTAAAATCAGAAACTGCAACACAATCTTGACCTCAATGCGATATCAACTGCAATCTAAACTTTATGTTGTACCAATGAAACTTTAAACATAGTGCTCCAATTTGATTAGCATAACACTTGTATCATCCATAGAGCCTCGCGAAACAGACAAATCTACAAGCTTTTTGCAAGCTTGCAATGGTTGTGATTTGTTGTTCCCTACGAGAAAAGAACGAGCAATATCCACTGCTTCCTGATTACTAACCTGAAAGGATGAGAGAATGAGAAACTTGTTCAGTTAATCAATCAATCCATGAGCTAAAGCATTCAACAATGTTTTTCATAAACAAACTGCTAACATTAAAGTGAAAAAAATGGTTAAGACCTATACCTTATCCCATAATCCATCTGAAGCTAAGATTAACAAGTCATGTTCGGGTTCAATTCTTAGAACTTTGGTCTCAGGTTCTGCTGTCACCCATTGTTTCAGGTGTCTATCTCCAATTCCCCTGGACACAGCCAGTGATCCCTGGATCCTCCAAACACCGCGGCATAAATCGACATAGCCACCCTACAAGACAAATTTCAATGCTTTTTTAAGAATCAACAAATCCAAATTCAAACATGTGGTTTCAATAATCAGGCAGAAAAGATAAAGTACTATCACACTCAGAAGCTTACCAGGTTCTCAATTCTGTCCCTTTCATCTTCCCTTGAAGGCCTGTGATCAGATGTTAGGGCCTCAGCAACACCCGCTCTGCTAATGACAGCGCGGCAATCACCAGCGTTGGACACAACAAGGTTGCCATTCCTAATCAATGCTGTCACACAGCAAGAGCCACCATGGAGATCCTCCTTTAGGAAATCCGAATCAGTGTTTAGGTACCCACGCTTCACTGCCTCCTCAACATCATCCTCATCTCTCACAATCACTTCGTCTAAGACATTCTTTTCTAAGTTATTTGCAGCAAATTCAGCAGCTTTTGCACCACTGTGCCCATCAAATATACCAAAAAAGGCCTGCAATCACAAAACAAATTTTCTACTCGTTAGATTTCATTCCACTCAAATCCATTTCGCTCGTTAATCATGAGCATCAAAAGCATATTAATCAATCCTCAATTAACATCACACTCATAATGATCTTTCCCTGATTTCTCCGTTTCAACTATTTAATCCAAGGTTAATTCACACACCCGAATAGCATTAATCACTGAGAGAAGAACTTCTTAACTTCAAAACAATAACTCACATATAAATTAAAGGCTTTATCTCTAATACTCTTTAGCAGTAGAAGATCATACAAATCTGAGTAAATAAATCACAACTTTCCATACCGCATCTAGCTATAACTTCATAAAATTAACAAAACCATCCAGAAAAACTCATAATCATTCAAATTCTTCATCAATTCAATTCAATCATACCCAGATCAAATTCAGAAAGAAAGTTTCAATCTTTCCACAACCCCAGTTCCCAAAAACACCCCACAATCATAGCCAGCCCATCTCAACCCCCCAAAATTTTATTTTTTTTAAGAAGTAAAATTTTTCTTACCAGTTTGTGTTCTCCACGAAGATTATCCCCAGCGGTGTAACGATCTTCCATGTACTCCCTCCTCCCTCGCTTGCAGTAGACCCCAAACCCATCTTCCTCAGCCTCGACGACATCACGCGCCGCCGCGGAGGGCGTGGGCGGAACCGCAAAGGTGAGAGAAGAAACGGGTATGTCCAGCCTGGCTGGTCGCTTCCTCTTCAAAACGGCGCCGTTGGGGGAGGTAGACGAAGAAGAAGAAGAAGACGCAGAGAACGCGGTGGGAGGCTTGGGAAGGCGAAGCCGAAACGGAGAAGAAGGAGAAGAGGAAGCAGGAGCAGGAGCAGAAGGAGAAGAACAAGAAGAAGAGGAACAAGACGACGCCGTAGAGTTAGAAGGTTTGAGGTGCGAGAGAGAGAGCGAAAGGGATTCCGGCGAAGAAGATATGATGGAGGGCTTCGTGCAGAAGAGGGAAGAAGAAGGAGAGAACACCGGCGAATTGGAAACCGCAACGGAGCAAGACATGTTTGTTGTTGTCGTTGGTGGTGGTGGTGTTTTTTTCTTTGTCTTCAGTCAAAATTCAAACGTTGGAATTGGTCAGTTATTTCTTTTTTGGTTTATTTCTTTCTCGTGTTGTGTTTGGGCTTTGTGTTGTGAGTGTGTTTGAGAGAAATTGATATTGGAGGGTGAGGTGTTTATATAGGAGTGGGATAGAACGTTGTTCTGTGTTATTGGGTTAGATTGGAGTGAGTGTGGGCCCCCCTTACTTGCGTGTTAATTGCGAGGCACAATACACACACAACACAAACACAGCTATCACACTCAATTTTAAAACGTTCTTTGACCAGCTTACTGCTTCTTTTGCAAACTCCATTTTACCCTCCTACCCCTTTCTTGCTTTCCTTTATTCCACCTTTTCCTTTTTTATGTTGTCTCTTGTTGAAAAAAGTGTAATAGGTCAAGATTGTGTTATAAGCTTATTTTGAATTGATTTTTTGTCTTTTTTGTTTAAATTCATTCAAATTATTCTTTATATTTTTTATATTTCTATAAATATGTAATTATTTAAATTGATTATTTTTAATTAATTAAAATATATTTTTTTAGTTAAAAATATAATTCCTTGATTGAATTTTTTTTATGACATGTATAGTATATAATACTCTTTTTTTTCTTTTATAAAGTCAAAGTAAATTTTAATTGATTTTATAAAAAATATTATTATGCATCACATAACAAATGAATACATGATAACCCATTAATTAAACATTCATTAATGACATGATTAAGATTCTTTCTTCTTCATCCAATAACTGATAATAAATATAATTTAAAATGAAACTTCTACTAAACATCTCATTAAATAATATAATTTATTAAATAAATAAACAAGTTATTATAAAATTATCTAAATCATCCTTATTTTGAGAGAAAACAATTAAAACTTTCTTACTTTATATTATAAAAGACATTGATGTGGTGTGATACTTAAAATATATTGTAATGTGGTATGATAGACATAGGAAAGAGTAAATAGCATATACACTCGTAATATATATTTGTTTATATTATTATTTAATTATAAATTATTATATATAACAAGTTTATTAATTTTTATTATTATATAAAAATTATATTAATGGTAATTTTTAATTAATTAATAATATAAATTATAATACATATAAATTAAACTTACATTATCCTTTAGTTATTCTAACACAGGACACTTAATAATCTACATAAAACATAAATATGGAAACAAAGCAGAGATCATAAGAAAGTATAAAAATTAATCCTAAAAAATAATTTAAGATGTTATTAAGAGATTAAATATTATGAGTTTTTTTACCCATTTTAATAGTTTCTAAAATATTATTGTTTATTCATATTAGTATTAGTATTAGCTAAATTTAGAAAAAAAAATACAAGTCTGAAAGAAAGAAAATCTAAACGAATTAATAGAAAGAAGTTCATCTAATATAAAATCAATAAATTAATATAATACCATCTATTTCTCAATTATAATAATTTTAATATGATAATCTAATGCTTAAATTGTGTATTTATCTCTTTTCTCATAAAAAAATAAATTAATTGTGTATAAGATATTTATTAGGAGAAAAATCTATATAAAATTTAAACATGACCTACTATTTATGTGAGAGAGTTTCCAAATATATTTAGATTTTAACTAAATTGTATTGGCACTCTAAAAATTCTTATTATAAATTGTCATGTTAAATTTTTATTTTTATAATTATTATTTTAAAAATTTTTATAAAAATAATTATTAATTGATTAACAATGCATAAATTTTTACATTAAAATCAAACTAATTTATTTATAGTGAAACAAGACATATTTTCAGGTGTAAAAAAAAGTTTGTAATTTTTTTCTCATTAATTACATGAGTTGGGCAGGTTTGATTAAGTAAAAGAAAGTTTGTAAAATTTAAAATTAAACTTAATATTTTTTCTTAATTTCTGATTATTCAACAAAGAAAAGGTAAATGGAATCAAAATGCTATTTGAATATTGACTCTGGGGTATGTATCACTAAAGACATTTTAAGTGTAAGAGAAAAGAAAAAGAAAAAGGATAAGAATGTAATTTGGGGTGTTAGAAGTGTGATAACCTAGGGGAGTAAAAGCTGGAAAAAGTTGTAAGAATAAAAAAAAAAAATTGCAGAGGTGACTGCGGTCTATGGAAGAGATGTATATGAATGAATGAATGAATGAATGAAATAAAATAAAAAATAAAAAATGCAATAGGAATGTTGAAAGAGTGTATTTTGAGTAGGTTTGACTTACCCACTGCGAGTACATTGCGTGCATAAACCTAAGCCTGTTTGGTTTTTTTATTTGTATTATTGTTTGGGTTTTGGGCAACTATTGAGTTGGGACCAGCCGGTGACTGAGAAAGAGAGAGAAGAAATTTCTGAGAAGTTACCGTTGGAGAGAGCACAGAAACAGAAACAGAAACAGAAACATCTTTTTTTGTTTGCTTATTTGGCATCATGACCGTTGCCATCCATCTTCGTCTTCACAAGTCTACATTCCCAACGTTAACACAGTTTTCTTATGCCTTTTTAACACTTTTTTCGCATTCTTCATAATCCATTTACAGTTCCATCTTGCATCTTGCAATGTTAGAACTTTAATTAATCGTTTTAAATTAAAAAAACATGTTCATATATCAATTTATTATTGGCTTTAATTAAATTATTTTTTATTCAACAAATGCTAATAAGTACTCTCTCCTTTTTGGTTGAAAAATTAAAAAATTTATCATAAGTGTTATTAGTATATTTTCATCATAAAGTTTAGTGTACTTTTAATATGTTTTTTAATATAAAAAACAATTATATTTATTCGTTCCTTAATTGAAGATATATCAACACTAATTAACAACACTTTTTATTTTAAAAAATTTAATAATATAATAATTACCAGTGACATTTTATGTAATATTTTTTTTTGTAATTCAATAAAATTTATTAAAAAATTACTTAATTTAATGATTTCATATTTAAATAAAAAAATCATTACATAATATACGAGACTTATTGTTCATAAAAAAATATTAAAAAAGTGTTAAATAAAATGTTCCTAACATCCCTCTTAATAGTATATATGTTCTAGTTCATTTTAACAGACTAGTTAATAGGATTAGCCTATTGAAAGGAAACTTTGGATGATATACAGGAGATTTTAGGTTCTAATTGTATTTTGTACACTAAAAAAAGTTTAATTCATCAATTAAAATTTATTAAAAAAATATAAAATCATGAATAAGGCTCATTAATAGTAAGAAATAAAATTTATAATATTTTTTTATTTTTAATAAATTTTAGTCAAAAAATATAATATATTAAATAATGAATCAGTTTCTTTGTATTTATTTCTAAAATAAGTAGTTTTTTTTGGTTTTTTTTAATGTGTTTGGATAAACTACCTATTTTAAAATAAATAATTTTTTTAAGGAACATAATTAATATATTTTGTTTACATAAATTTATTTTTACGTTCTTAATATAACACCATCCAATATACTCTCTTTCTTGCCTATCTATTGATGTGTGGCATTAATGCATATAAATAAAAGCACTTAATGAATATAAAATACCTTCATTCTAAAACTTTGTTTTAGATTTTTTTTCTTTCTTTCAAAACTTAGGTTCTTCTAGAAACCTAGGATAAAAGTCAGCATTTTTCAATTATACCCTTAAATGTAAGTTAATTGTATTTGATTTTTTTAAGCAGCTACTAATAGAGTGTTAATTCCTAATGATGTATTCGGATTGTAAATAGACATCATTATTAAAGGAACGCCTGCATTAAGGAATGAAATTATGGTATAACTCTTAAATATTGTCTCATTTTTTATTTTATAGGATGTTGTTGAGAAAAAAAAATGTATTAAATTAGTTGTTATTTTAGAAAAATTAATGAAGTATTAAATATTTTTTTAAAATATTTTTTAAGAGATGTTTGATAAAAAAATTTTAAAATTTAAAGTTAAAAATATTAAATTTTTACGATTGATATATGTATTTTAAAGATTATTTTTATAAATCATTTTTTAATTGAGTTTCTTACTAAATTTTGTTCATGGAACATGTGAGAATCTAATTTTTTTAAGTTAAATATACCTTTTATTATAAAATTTTTTATCTTATTCTTATTGTATCATTTCAATATAGTAAATAATTACAATTTTTTTATAAAAATAATACATTATTATTTTTATATATAAATATTTTTAAAAATATTTATGATTAATCAAATAAATTTTAGTTATTTTTAATAATTATAATTTCTTAAATTTATGTTTTTAAAAAATTATGATTCTCAATTATAAAAATATTTTTCCTTTATCAAAAGTCCTTTTAACGAGAGTAGTTGTTATTGAATAAAAAAAAAATTAAATAATTAAAAAGAAAAACAAAAATTAAAAAATTACATAATACTTTTTATAAAATTAAAATATTACGTATATTTCTTAATTCTTAAACCATCAATAGTACATGTGAAGCAGTAAATAAGTTCATAAAGTCAATAATTGTGGATGGAATATTGTAGTGGAAATCCTTCAGAATAATAAAGAGCATGTGAACCTATAACATATTTTGTGACAAAAAGAAAACAAAAATTAAAAATATTTTAGTCCAAATTTATCTCAACTAATTATTCTTAATTTATATGCTAAAAATCTCAAATAATAAAATTTTACAACAAATTTTGAGCACACTCTATAAAGATTTAAATATTTTTATTTTTATTTTTATTATCAAATAACAATGTCAATTATATATATATAAAAAATAACAATGTTAATTGATGATATAACAATATGTTGACAACCTATTAACAATGTTAATTTTGATTTAACTTATTTTTAAATTAAAAAAATTATTAAATAAAAAATAAAATTTATTAAAATTTATAATTTTAAATTAATTTTAATCAACTAATATAGAGAATAAAAAAAATACTAATATCATTCTTTTTATTATAAAACATAATTTACACTGTCGATGGACTAGTAAATTTAGAAAATGATATATCCATAAGTAGAAATGAGATATAAAAAAAAAATTCAAAATTAATATGAGTTTAGGATCTTTATTTTATTTAATAAATAAAAAAATAAAATAGTGACAATTTTCTTTAATTATTTATAGTGAATGTCTTATTATACAATAAATGCAATAAGTTGTTAACGGAAAAAAAATAAAAAATCAATAAAAATTAGTTAAATTTAAAAATGTTAATAATTTTTAAAATCATCATTTTATTGTTTGAGATAAATATAATTTTGTTTTCATATGGTGTAATCATAAAGACTATAATAGTATCTTTAATTATCTTCATTCCCTTTACACTTATAATATATAAATATCCAATTCTTCCAAAAGTTTATTCACTTGATGTTTTTTTTTTCATGTTAAAAAAAGAATTATAAAAATATTTTTATTTGCATAAACTGTTCAAAAAAGAAAAAAAATTCTTTTTATTTATTCTAGTTATTTTATTTTATTTCTTAAATATGTAAGAACAAAATTTGCATTAAAATAAAAAAATATGAATAAATTAATTTCTTCTTCTTCGAAAAAAATTAAAATCTGTTAAATAAAAAGAGAAATAGAGAAAAGCAAGTGCTAGTGCAGGTCCCAAAATACGTTATCACTTATGAGAGAGTTGAGATAAGCTTTATGCATGTCATACCAACTTTAATTAAGAGAAGGTGACGAAAGAAAAGCTATAAGTCAAAAGGAAAATATAGAGAGATTTGAGAGAAAGATAAAGCATTAGCTTTCTGCTCATCCAAGAAAAAACATACGCAGAGATCAGAAGATAATGTGGTGGGAGAACCAAGAAGTCAACTTGCAACAATTGGACTACACTAACAAAAGAAAGAAATATAAGTCTTAGAGGGAGCAATGGAAAGGAATAAAAGAAGAACTCTCAGAAATATTCTCCATTCTCTGCATCACCCTTCATTATTCTTCCCCCTCTGTATCTTAACTCATCATGCATTCTTGCAAACTAATATCCTTCATTTTACATCTTAATCACATATAACTATCTTTTTCTCTATGGAAAACAAAAGATAATAATGCATGTTTTTCAAAAATTAAAAGAATTAATGAAATATATTAAAAAATATTATTATAAAAATAATAAAATATTAATATTAAAATATTATTTTAAGCTATGGGCTGCTGAGGAGAAATTAAAAAATATAAAATCGGTTGGTCTATGTGAATCGCTGTGCATTAAGTCCATCTTAAACTTCTTTTTTATTAAATATATCTTCCATAATTATCAAATATACTTATTTTTTTATTATTAAATTTACTTAAAAAAATTTACCTCTTACCTCCCTTTTCATTTTTCCTCTGGCATCTTCATCTCAAGAGAAGGTTCTATGATATCAATGGAACAATAAAACTCAGCATAGCGGAAAGGAGAAGAAGAGAGAAAGAAGTAGCTCCTCGCGCACACAGAGAAAGTGAATCTAATTTCACTTAAACTTTCATTTACTAACTCGATTCTAAGTTCGGTAGATTGGAAGACTTTTACTTTAAAGGCTAAACACAAACAATAATACTAAAACCAAGCAAATTAAACGTTGGTACAAGTCATGCATTCTCAAATGATGCAATTTTTCCACATTTCGACATGCAGTTCCAATTTTTCTTATGCAGTGCGGTGCGATTTTTTTTTTTTTTTTTCTGTTTGATTTCTTTATTTTTTTTTACGACCAAAACCTCCAAGGAAACCTCCTTGTGGACTTGAAAACCAGTGCAAGAAAAGTGCTTTTCCACCGCTTACATTGTCGCGTATCGTAGCCCTTGAAAGCCAAAACGACAACTTCGTAAGCTCTAGCAGCCATTTCAGGGTGTGCAAAGTTCCCAAGCCACACACGCACATTTTTGTTGTTATGTTGCCACACCCACTTTTTGTTTCCTCTCCTGATTACACTCAACAAAATTTGTGTATTCCAAATTAGTTGTAAATAATTTTATTTAAAAAATATGTTTTTTAATCTCTATATTTTTAATTAAACATAGTCCAAATTCTTATATTTTATATTAATGAAGCCATATGTATTTAGACTCTTAATTTTTTTAAAAAAAATTATGAATTTTAAAAGAGAGAATAAATCAGTTTTTAAAATATAAAGACTGATCACATTTGACAAAATAAGATATATAAAAAGAAAAAACAATTTTTTTCCTTTTATTAATTTCAGCTCTACCCGATTGCCATTTTTTTGTTTATGTTTGGGCTCTAGAGTTACCCAGTATTTGTCTGATGTTTTTGGACTAGTAAGGTTCCAAATTTTTATTTAAGAGATCAGGACATGAAGTATCAAATGTTTTAGCTAATTTAGCTTTCAATTCCCGTCCATTTAATAAGTTGATCTAGGCCAGATGCAGACCTATGACAAGATAATCCTTATTTGAAACACTTTGTTAGTGCTTTTTTAGATTTTAGTGCAAATAAAAGAAAATCTGAACATAGAGAATCGTCTCTCTTTATTCTCTGTCAAGAAAAAAATGGTGGATTAACTAATATTTCTATCAGTTAATGAAAAAGTTCAACGCAAAAAATAGAAAAAAAATTGCACGTTGGATTTTTAAAATAATTCAAATCATTTAGAGTAAAAACAACGGGTACAGGAAACGCCTTATTCTAGCTCATGTATTTCATTTTGCAGTCTAATAATAACCAGTAATTATACGTTAAAAAAAAATGAAGAATTTAATGACATGCTATCTGTTAGATTATTACCACATACACATAAAAATGCATTTGATGTTTCTCGAACCATCATTCATGTGTTAACGACACAATTTCTCTGAGGTTGCACAATAATCAATTTCAAACTAAACGTATTTTGATAATCGCATAATGAATATATTGCGTTGGTAAAACAATCGCAGTCAATACTAGAGTATGGAAGAAAAACTAAGCACATCATCAGCATGGAAAATTCATTCTCATCCACAGCAATGTTTGCTGTGTAGGAAGGTGTCCTAAGATTTTTCCAATTTCATCACATGATGTAACCAAAAACACATGTAAAGCGATCTTCTATGAGCATCAAAATATACAATGAACTAGCCACCAGCAACAATAAACAAATTCTTATGCAATGCCCATGCGTCAATATATGAGCTAAAAAAGAAAAACATCAAATCCTTTTCTGTAACAGAAGTGTGGGTCTGAAACTAAGATACATGCTATATATTGTTTACTTACCATCACTCGTAATTATCTCAGATCAAATGTTTGATTCAATTATTGCTTCACCTAACCTACCAACGTTGTGTTTCATATATAAACTTTGAGCTTAAAACATAATAACAAATAAGGAAATTTGGATTTATAAACTTCAAATTAAGAGCTCAACCCGATCCCAAACAATAACATTAGCCCCAAATCAAAAACTCAAATTCTGTGCACAAAACAAATAATTTAGTTCCCCGACGTCCAAATACTGCATCAAAATTGCAACAACGGATAGCGAGGGGAACACACATCTCGGCTTCGATCCAACATTGCCAAACACAGAAAAAGTGCAAGCAGAAATCTCAAAGAATGCTGAAGCCTTTTCAACAATAACACCCAATTGAAAACCATAAAATATGCAATAAACATGAATAACAAAAAACACTTTGTTCTATAAAAAATAAACTTCATAGACCAAAACCTAAAACCAAAAACTAAAAAACTGGGAGCAATAACAGACAACTCAGTCCCTTAGATGTTCAATTAATGTTTGCGATCACACCCGCAAATCATTACAGGTCTGTAGGCTCATCAAAGTTGAAACTAGTGCAACCCCAGTCACTCAATAGACGAAAAGACGCAAACCCACAACGAAAGAATAAAACTTTGGTGGAATATTTGATTTAGTTGTTCCAATGTTCTCTCAAAACCAAGGGTTTGTATTTTGGGAAAAATATGAAAGAACAACACAAATCTCTATTGCTTCAAGGGAACGAGTCGAATGGGAATCGAAGTAATCCACACCGACCAGATAGAGAAGCGTATGGTGAATTCGAAATTGGAAAATTGCTAAGAGCCCAAAGAATCAGAATTGAGAAACCCTAATTTCCTGTGCATAGGTTAAGAAGAGATACGGCGCAAGAGATGAACCTCGTTTTATATAGCGAGTAGCGGATTTATCGGGTTTTGGACTCTTATCTATAGTATATAGTTTATAGATATATTCATTAACTTTTAATAATAGTATAAAATATTTAATATTTTTTTTGTGACAAAAATATATCATATTTAATATTTTATAAAAATAAAAATATTACCAATAAAATATACATGATAAAAAATAATAATAAATTGATATTATAATTTTAAGAATTCTTAAAATAAAAATTTAAATTATTTTTAGTATCA
>JAMLFT010003330.1:8006-22367 GCA_026544285.1 Pachyrhizus erosus | reverse complement strand
AAATGAAGGATAAGCTTATAGCAAGTACATAAAATATTATATAAATAAATAAAGTTTCAAAATAAGTGAAAAGGTTTTAAAAATGTTTATTTTTATTTATTTAAATTCATAGTGCAGAATAAATCAAATCAAATATTAATTAAAATATTTTTTAATTAAATAAAAGGTTGATAAACAATATTTTATTGATAGTTTCATTATTTTAAATTTGAAACCAAAAATCATATGTATATATATATATAGAAAATAAATTCTACATTTTATAAAAAATAAAAATAATTTATTACTATTTTATTTTAACATTCATGAAACATTTTCCTTTTATTTGTGCTTGAGGATTGTAATACAAAATGTTCATATTATTCTCTTTTTCAAATTGTCTTTGTTCTTAAATAAATGTCCATTTTAATTTCTGAAAGTATAAATGGATGACAATTTAGTTAATAAAAAAATGAAAGTTTTGATTTAATTTTCAAAATTTGTAAAAAAAAGTGACAATTATGTTTTGTAGTATAAATTAAGCAAACTATTTTATCATCAACATGTAATGTTTAAAAATCAATTTTATATTAAATTATAATATTTAAGAATCAATTTGATATGAAATTATAAAATTTAAAATTTAATTGAACAGTAACTTATATGACATGATATAATTATCATATTTTTTAAACATTTACAAACTAAATCAAAAATTTCATTATTTTAAAAATTAAATATCCTTATTTTACACTTTTAAAAATAAGAATATTTATTTATTTATTTTTTCTCAAATCATATTTTGTATATATAAAAAATAATATAAGAATATCATAACAATCATCGAAAAATATAATTTTTTTTCCTAATATATGATGAATCAATTTTTGATGTGATATTCATTATTTCTTTTTCTTTCTTCTATTTTTATGTACGATCTAAATTATAATAAACTAATTTTTATTTTTTTTAATAAATTTTTATTTTTTAATATCATATATACTCACATAGTGTAATATAATTTATTGATAACTTTGTTTTTTAATAATGTAATTGAAAATTCAATTTTAAATCTGTGCACATAAAAAAATATTTATTAAAAAATTAATTTTTTAAATAAATATTAATATTTCGATAAATTAATCATTTATTCTCCATAAAAAATTATCCAAATTTACCTAAAAATTAATTGGAAAATGCCCTCAATTAAATGCAATCAGGACCCCGTAACTTGCATGGCATTGATAGACTTATATTCTCAAACTCACTAGACTCACGACATACTACCACATTTATTTGCTGACACTTTTCTTTAATATTAATAAGGTCACGTTTTTGTTTTTTGTTTTTTTTTTGTTTTGTTACATTAAGGTTACGTTTTTTCTAGGTAGAGATTAACGTCATGTCTATTTCAAGATATAATATTATATTTTTAAGAATAATTTTTCTAGAAATATTATAAAATTATAAACGCTATTTTTGAATAAATTTAAAACGTGTTTAGTTAGATTTCAATATCTTTAAATTCTAAATTTCAGAATGATTAAAATAAAAAGTAAGAGCATAAATGAGAGTTATAATTGTTTTAGAAATAACCTTTTATTTTAATGGAACATAACTTTTTCACCTATCAATTAGTATAGGAATAAAAATGAAGCAAAATGTGGTATTATTATTTTTTCAAATATATAAAAAATCAATATTTTTAAAAAATTATAATAAATATAAAAATATTACATTGCTAAATTTACATTTACAAGATATAGAAGAATGAAGTGACTTGTAATCTTATGGATGTGGGATGCACATAATCAACTATAAAGGTGGTTGATGTTGGAATCCATCTAAAAGTAAAAGATGCAACCAAGTTTTTGTATAAGAAAATCTATAAAATATTTTAATTATCCATTTTTTCTTAAAATTAAATTAAACATTAATTTCAATAATAAATCATAATTTTTTATTTTTATGATTTGAATCTATAATTTCATATAAATTACCCAAACTTTTTATTACTAATTCAATGTTAATAGATTGAAGCATGTGTTTTTCTTTTCTAATCAATAAAACCGAGAATAAGGATCTTAACTAATTGTCATTCTAGCAGTTTTTATGTATAAATAAATGATTTTAATGATTAAATATTATTACTATAAAAACTTTTATATTATTAATCAATCAAAAATTAATATAATTACATTAAATACTTAAAAAAAAATATCACCTATAATATTCTTACCCACATTCCATTAGTTATCTAGTTCTTTGAATGCGATACAAGTTGTTTAACTTGATGTTATTGAACTAAATACTATTAAGTGAAAGCTGTATACTAGATTGCTAGATAGCTTACTATTTTTTCCACATATTTAAAAAGAAAATGAAGAGTTTACTTTGACTTGAATCGCGGCACTTGCTTGAACAAGAGAAGTTTCAATTGGAGTGACAAAACCTCATTCATTCCCTTCGCAGCCATATAACAAATCTGCGCTTATTTCCCAAACCTAGTCCTCAAATCCCAATCCAATTCCAATGCTTTCTCCTCCGGTTTCCTCAATGGAAACCAGGGATTCTCTGAGTTCCATTAACGGCGATTTCGGCTTCGCCGGTGCCAGCGATCGCAGATTCGCGTTTTCGCGCCAATCCTCCTTCCAACAACCTCACACTCCGATAGACATTCCCTCGCACGGTCACCACCACCACCACCATTACTGGTCCGCGTTTGACGATAAACCCTCCGCATCGCTCCAAAGGTCGTCTCTCGCCTCCTTCGTTTTATCCGTTTTTCGAAACGTTAGGTCTGGCCACAGGTATATGAAGAGGCTCTTTCTCATGATTTCGCTCAATGTTGCGTACTCCACCGCCGAATTGCTCATTGGCCTCTTTACCGGCCGCGTAGGTGAGATTCAACTTTGAATTTTCATTACAGCGATGTTGAAAGCCTCATTAGTCTATGCGCGTGATTCGTGTGATGGAAATTCATTTTACTTTTAGGATGATTCGTTTGCTGATTTGGTGAAATGAACTATTTCAACTGAGTTTCAAATTGAATCTCTGCCGGCGTTTTAATTTTATGACTTTGCCGTTTCAGGTTTGGTGTCCGATGCGGTTCACTTGACTTTTGGATGTGGTCTTCTTACGTTTTCGTTATTTGTTATGGCTGCGTCTAGGAAGAAACCTGATCGAGAGTATACTTACGGGTGCGATTTGTTTATTTGTTGTTAGTACTTGTCAACAATGCTGCATTTGTTGGTTTCTACTTAATTACTGACACAATTTATTGTAACTGAATTTTGATGCCTAAAGTTTGTAGGACTGTAGGAGAAGTGGTTGCTTGGATAATACTTCTGGAAATAACCCTGTAATTGTTTTTGTTATTATTATAGTTATAAACATATAATTATAATAATTAGTTTTGGAGGATTTTCCTGTACAGTTATGTCATTTATCAAATTGTAGACATCATAAGGCATGAGTGAATATATATGAGAAAGTTATACATTAACTACATTCTGTAGAAAACACGATTGTTTTTCCCATGTGCTAAAGGGAACTTGTTAGTTCTTTGCCACCTGGTAATGCTAAAAATTATAAGCGAAGAACCTACTTTGGCTCATATGTCCCTTTTCCAACTTTTGTGCATTATGTTATTCTCCTAAGTTTTGTACTGAGGGCCAGTTCTCAATTCTCATGTAAGATTAGGGGATGGAGTTATGAACTATTTTTAAACAGGAAAAAGATGAATTTATTTAATGAGCTTGTGGCTGAACTGACATCTGGAGGAATTTTTTCTTATTGTTATACTTGTATTTTAGCTTGAACCTAACACATATCCATGTGTCCATATGTACCTGGATGCATCTCATGTACTAAAAGATAACCTTTTCCCATGTGTCTATATGTCATTGTTTGCATTTTGTATTCAAGATTCAAGAATATGAATATGTCCAGCAATTACTTATTGTCTGCATTATTAACTAATATGATTTAATTTCAGGTACAATAGGCTAGAAGTATTGTCTGCATTTACAAATGCCGTAAGTATTCAGGATTTCCTTTGTTTCTGCTGTTGTTACTGTTGATTATAGTGAATTGGTTGCCTGATGCTGTTACTTGATTGATGCTTCTATAATAAAATTAGTAACCTTGTAAAAGTAAGCTGTAGAGATTAACGGTGTTGATTTCAAATCAGATCTGATTCCTTTGTGATGTTTTTGACAAGTTGACATGTAATTTTTATTCCGGAGTAAATATCCACAAAACAGAATTTTAATATTTTATGTATAAATTTCTGTTTTACTTAAAATCTTGAAAAATGCTGAATGATATTGCATTATATATGGTAAGAAATTTCAGAATATGCATGTTTAACTGAACTGGTTTGAATTTTACAATGTTGAGTCTTTAAATCATTGCTTGTATGTGGCTAAAAGAAGTCTGTAAGACAATGTTTTAAATTAACTATGGAAAACTTGTATCTTTCTTTCTCTTCTGTTTGGTACATTACATCATATGCGTTAACATCTTGAATTTTCTTGTTCTGCTGCTTGTGTAGACAGCTGTTTCTTTTGTTTATGTCGTTCTCCTTAGCAGTTGAGGCACTTCATGCATTCATACAAGATGAATCAGAGCACAAGTAAGTTTGTACACACAATGACCGTCATTTGTCAGTATTTTATCACTTAAAATTAAGTATTTTACATATCCAGAAACAGAAAGATTGACAGAGTGATTTTTATAGTAAGAATTGAAATTTTTGTGGTTGAGCTGAGTTACTTTTGATGCTTGCAACGGTGATTGCTATTGATGTCTTAAGTGATATGGTGCTATCCATATTTGGATTAAGGAAAGCACTAGGCACAGGATTTAAGAGAGCAAAAGCAGGGGTTGTTGAGATAACCAAGGTTATAATATACACGGGAATTGATCTGTGGGATATGTGGCAAATGGCTATCTTGTTTGCATTATGAGGGTTAAAGGGTTGATATTTTCTTCTATCAACGTCTTCTTTTGATAGCTTGTCACATCACTTGTCTGGAACTAGTTAAACTTGATCAAATAGTAGGATAAAATAAATAACCCTCTTCTAAATTCTAATAAACATAAAGAGAACTTAAATAACAATATTAACTTTTGGAAAAGTCCACAAAAACTAATGCCATAAAAGACAACTAAATTATTACCTTTCTTGATGAAGTCTATTCTAAATGGCTAAAAATTACAATTTGTGACTTTTAGATATGTTGATCTTCCAAATTATGATTTCTAGATATTATTGCTGCCTTCATCACATACGTAAATTGTGTTTCTTTCAGTATGGGAAGGGTTGTGTATAATTTGTGACTTTTTTCATTCTAACAATTTAGTTTCTGATTTCTTTCTAATTTTTATTTATGCTGAATGTGTTCTCGTAGGCATTACTTGATTGTTTCTGCAGTGACCAATTTATTTGTGAATCTTGTTGGTGTATGGTTCTTCAGAAACTATGCTCGGATTAATCTTGGTTAGTATTTTTTGGATGTTTTTAGATTCACTTGACTTAGTCTTTTCCCCTCTTTTGAGCCTTGGCCTGTAATAAACATTAAATGTTTCTTCTGGAATTTGTCTTGCAGCTTACAGAAATGCGGAAGATATGAATCACCACTCTGTTTTCCTGCATGTTCTTGCAGATTCCATTCGCAGGTAGATAGATATACTTAGATTTATGATTCCTTGGGCATGAGTATGATAAGTAACACACTATGCATTTTCTTTCCTCTGTACAAATTAATGTTGAGCTTACATACTTTAATGGTTTCTCAGTGCAGGTCTGATCTTGGCATCCTGGTTATTGTCAATCGGGTAAATATCATTTCATTTTCTGAAATCTAGAGTATTATAAAAATGAAGAACACGTGAAAAACAATTGGCTGTTCCTAACCTTGTTACTTTAGATATTATTATTTGACTTATTTCTGTTTCCTTCATTATAGGGTTCAGAATGCAGAAGTCTTGTGTTTAGGACTTGTTTCTGTTGCAGTTTTTATGCTTGTTCTGCCTCTCTTTAGGGCAACTGGGGGTATCTTGCTCCAAATGGCACCTCCTAGCATCCCAACTACTGCTTTGAACAAATGCTTAAGACAGGTTGTTACTTCTTCTTAGGCAAAATGTGTTTCGCACCACTTACATATACACTTGTTTTGAAATTCCTGATTTAATCAAATAAGGGATATTTTAGTTTCAAATTTATTTTTGGGAAGTGGTGTTTGTATCACAGATTCAACCTTGGGGCTGGGGGTGATAGGTGCATCTTTCTCACTTTAGAATGTTTATTTTTTAAATCAGCTTTTTTAATTTGACACCTGTTGATACGTCGATGTGTCACTTCTACGTATTGTATATTCTGTTCAGATTTCTGCTCGGGAAGATGTAATGGAAGTCTCCCTAGCTCGTTTTTGGGAATTAGTGCCTGGTCATGTGGTTGGTTCACTTATAGTACAGGTAATTTATTATGTGTTCTCCTTTCCTTTGTCAATTCTGGTGTTATCTAGTGGGAGCTAAAACTGAAACTTGATTAGGTATTTATTATAATATAATATATGTCTGGATTCACATCTCTCTAACGCGTGGTCTTGTTTAATTGGGCACCCAAGTGAAATGTTCATCTAATGTATAGAGACCTAATTTCATTTTCAAATCTTGATTATGTTAGTGTGGCATGTTTTCTTTTCTTTTTATTAAGTAGCTTTAATGCAGAGGCTGACTTTTAATGGGTCATGGTGATAGGTAAAGAACGGGGCGAACGATCGGCCAATACTAGAATTTGTGCAAGGTTTATACCATGATTTGGGTGTACAGGACCTCACGGTGCAGACTGATGATGCATGAGACTATCTCAACACTTTTATGCTAATGGTTATTACTCAGGATTGTATACGCATTAATGCCATTGTTTATTACTCGTGGAAACGATAGTTAACGTGGTTTCTCATTTAAAAGGGATTATTGATTTTTAACCGGTATGGTTTTCCTGCCAAAATTACCCAGTTATTTTAGTCACTATACATGTTTATATATGACCCTTCACACTAAGAAAGCGAATCTGATAGATAAAAAATGGATGTTTATAAAAAAACGTAAGAAAAATTTCGTGGATATATAAGCAATTTTGAGAAATATTTCAAACAAATTTAGCCATTATCTGTATAATATTTTATTGTAAGAGTTAAGTAATAGAGGAAAGTATTGGACTAACATCTAGGATTGACAACGAAAATTTATTGGATGTCTGTACTTTTTTATTTGATTTGGAAGCGCTATTTATTTCATTAATATTCTTTATATTTTTTAGAACCCCTAACTTCAAATCTACATAGGTTTAGAAAATCTGTTCTTTATTTTTGTAGAACAGCTCTAAGTAGCCAACTCATTTCCCATCCTTTGGTTGTTGAATACAGTTCGTAAAACGAAAGTTGGGAGTAGTAATATGGATGTCTTCCAAAACTTATATATGTTGTGTTCCCATTATTTACAGCTCTAGTTTTTCTTTTTCAAAATAACAGTGCAAAAAAGAGAATTCTTGTTTAAATATTATGTTGAAAGCATGTTTGAATTAATTTATAGAACAATGTTTTTTTTAAATTTTACATGTTTGATTTTATGTTGAAAAACTAACTTTTAGTCTAAAAATAATTAAGTAATTTTTGTGTAGAATAAAATTTTTATATTAAATTTTATTATTACATTATTTAAAATCAATTTGGTGTAATCTATTTTAACAGCCCTCGTCTAAACACACACGCACATGACGACATCAAGTCATGGAACAAACCAGTTAAAATAAAATACTGGCAAAAACGTTTTCGATCGGTAGTGCCTATACTGGCATTACTTATGAGAAGAATCACATGTCTTATATATGAAGAAGGAATGTCTTTTATAACATAAAAGATGAGAATCACGGACACTGCATCAGATTATATCACAGTTTAATTGCACGTATAACACGACATAACATAGAGTGGTTTTCTTAATTAAGAGAGGGATAGCGAGCCAGTGTATTTTCTTTATTAGGCCATCACTTTGTGGTTACATTGGGCGTGGAGGCCAACACGTTTGCTGCATACCTGTGTCTCATCATTCCTGATAACTCCAAATACTTTTCACTCTTCTTAAATTCTTTCCAAAAACACTGTCCTTCTCGGTGAAAGTAGAGTTTGCATTGGCCACATTCAAGTGTCCAGCCATTGCAGCGTTCACCACAGGCTTCACATTTAATGTTCTGCTCAGTTTCTTCAACCAAAGCAAGAGGGTGTGGGTGAACATCATATTGGAAACTGCCTCCGAACTTGACACACCTAGACTTTCCAACAACACAATATGGATGAGCACTAGAGTCACAGTCATCACAGTAATAAAACCATTGCTTAGGAGACATTTTCTCATTACAAATGCCACATTCAAATTCCCTCGTATCCCCTTCAACAAAATAGTTTAGACTTAGAGGATGCTTGTCATACACGTGCCACGCCTTACTCGGTAGAGTAGCACATCCACAATCAACAGCAAAATCCTCACAAACATCACACACAAACATATGTTTCGACCAAAGATTACAACCTTTGCATTGCCTAGCAACGCTTGTCTTCTTAAGGAACAAAGGGTGCATGTGACTTTCATGTTCAATTCTCTCTTGAAGGGAACCACAACAAACATCAAGGTCAAATTGACACTCATCACAACGATACACAAAACCGTTGCTCAATCTTCTGCATCCATCGCACCTATAAATGCCATCATAAGGAGCCTTGGATTGAAGAGTTAGAGGGTGCGTATGAAACGGGTGTTGCTTCTCTCTTGGTAATTCGGCACAACTTTGGTGCAAAAAGAAGCCACAATTTTCTTCTTCGCCAGAAAAGAAAGGTGGCATTATGGGTTGGATACACCCATCACATAGTTTATCAGAATATTGCAGGTTACACTTTTCCACCGTGAACTTCAACAAATGTTGACGACCAAAGAAACTATAAGTAAAATCAATTTCCTGGGATTCCACAGTTTCATTGCTTTTGAATGATTCCTTATCTTCATGGTGTTCATCTTCTGTTGCGGTCTCCCACTCTCCTTCTAGATATTGTTGCGGACACTTCAAATGCACGGGAAATTGGCATGTTGAACAAAAGTAACCCGCAAAAGCTGAACTCATTGCATCCTCACAAACACCACAAGTTAAGTTACCCCAGAAACCATAAACGTGATGAAGGGTATAATTGAGTTTCAAAGAGTGGTCATGGCCTTTTATTCTAATAGCAAGAGGCAATTCAGCGCAACTAGAATGAACCCAAATCTGACAAATGGTGCATAAGCTAGCGAGGCCCTCGTTTGCATGCAAGCCACAAGCATAACAAACAAACCATTGTGGATTTGTCACAGACATGAATATATGCCTATGGCCATCATCTGGGTTGCACTGAGAAGCACATGAGACATCAAGGTCATAGTTGCAATGATAACAATGGTATACAAAGTTGTTGAAGAGGCCTCTACAGGAATCACATACGTATGGTCCCTCATAAGGGGTGGTGGAAAGGAGAACAAGGGGGTGTTGAGGGTGAAATGGGTGTTTCACGTGGCGTGCAATTTCTGCGCATGCTTTGTGAAGGACATAATCGCATTGGCTGCAGAAGAAAACAGGACCTGAAATTGGTTTTTCACAGCCTGAGCAATGGACTTTGTTGTTGTAATTTCTGTGTTCCCGGTTTAACAGTAGAGGGTGGATATGGCTGAAATGATCCATCTTCTCCATGTTTTGAAATTATGGGTGGTTTTCTGCTTTTTTTTTTTAATATTTAAATACGATTCTTGGGTATTTGGTTCCGTTTATTAGGCATGACGTTACTGTAAACTTTGCTTCATGGGTAAGACATCAAAGATGATATAAATGGATATGCTTATTCTTGTTTAACCATAGAAAAAACACAGGGAATTTTTTTCTACAAAGGAAGGAAAGACTCTCGTTTGACCACCGAACTAGGATTCTACAGTCCATAAGATATGCTTTTTTGTACATTCATTATAAGCATATGTGCTTGATTCCTGGTTTGAAGGGACCATATGCCAGAATGAACAACTCAAGCAATAAAATGTTATAAACTAATAGCCCATTGAGAATTGTAATACTCAGGCATAATTTTGATGTGGAAGAATGGAGCGGATAGAACCAAAAGCAGAATAACTTTTAAGTTGATTCCCAAGTTCAAAAGGAAAAGAATTTCAAGTTACCTTCAAAATATGTTAATCAAATTTCTTAGGATATATAGAAGTGGGACGAAGTTGGAGTGAGGAAAAGTAGAAAATATTTGCTTAATTTGACTTTAAATATTAATGGGTTAAATCTATCGAGTTGGAGACTAGTCGTGTTTTAAATACGTAATTACTACTGGTCTAAAAAAAATTTATATAAAAAGAATCTACACAAACTTTTTTATTAAATAGATCGTCCTTCCATCACGGTAGGACCTTATAATATTATCACTAACTTAACTTTTTTATATATAAAATATATCTATAATTAATATATACGAAATTGTAGATAATTAATATTTAATAAAAATTTTGAATTATCACTTTTAATCTAATTTCTCCCTCGAATCACATTTCTTTCGTTTCAAAATTTAAATCTCATACCAATTACTTGGTGGATTGAAAAATTGTTATATAATAACTCTATAATTATGAGTAATTGGAAAGAAAAAAAAACTTATTGGATGATTACCTCTTTTAGATCAAGAAAATAGATACTTTTAGGTACAAAGTTTTTAAAATAAGATTTTTTTAATCAAATCGGTTATTGAATCAACATAGATATTGTTTTACATTATATCGATGGTATTATCATTTAATTGTGATTAATTAAATATATTTCTTGCATTATATAATATATTAGGTAATAATTTAATATAAAATTACAAGTAAACTTAGGTTAAATTTTAAGTTAAAACACATTTTGTAAGATTAGAAATCAGTAATCAGAATTCAATGATAGATAAATATAAATTATATAAATATTATCAACAATATATATTAACTAAAATATATTTTAAACGCTATATTATCCAAGGCAAGAGAACCACTTATTTTACGGAAAAAAAATGTTTTGAACATTTACTCAATAACTTTTCCCCAAAATATAAATTTAAGAATTTAACTGTTAAACATGCAATATATGTAGCTTGATTTACACTATTTTAAAAATGTATTATATTAAAATAAAGTTCTTTATATAAAAATTTATAAATTTCATCTATTCAATAAAAACTCTAAAATCAATAGTGAAATTAATGATGCAGTTAAAAATTGTATAAAAACATAAAAAAAAATTATAGTAGAAATTTTGTTCATTAATATGTTATCACTTGAAGTTAAAGGAAAAAACTAAATATAAAATATAACAATTTATGAAGAACTGAAAAAAATTATAAGACTAAATAAAAATTAAGATAAAATGATACACAAAAATACATTATATTTATTTTTATTATATAATGTTTTTTATAATTTTAGAACTTATAATATTTATAGTGCTTTAATATTAGGTTATTTATTTTTATTTAGGCGAACTAATTGTGAATATAATGATATTTGAATGTTATTTTTTTTTTTTTATAAAATATTTTATTTTCTTTTATAGGCATAGTTGTGATGGTAGTTATATTTTTCCTTATTTTAGGTAAATATTATATTTTTTAAATAATTTATAGTGTAGAGTTCATTGCATGTTTTTTTAAAATAATATTTAATTATAATTATTTTTCTTTTTAATATCTTTTATATACTTTTTTATTTTTATTTTAATTATATTGATTTGATTATAATTTATTTAAGAATTTAATTATAATTAATATTTTAATAAAAATTATAATTACTTTAAGCATTAGAGAATATTTATTAATTTTTATAAACGAGACAAACTTCGAGACACTAAAAGATTGATGAGTTGAACGTTTAGACACTCCAACAAATAAGATGTCTTTTTAAAAATATTTACAGAATTTTTTTTATTTATCTCTCCTCATTTCTATTTTTTAATATTATTTGTGAGATTTTAATGTGTTTTTTTTTATATTTTAAATACACATGTTAATGTTGGAAAAGATAAGTTGGTGACAAGAGTATCAATTTTGATTTAGTAGAGTTTTATAACATAAATAATAGGACATTTTTCTAAAATTTTATGGTAAATACAGATAATTATTTTCATTATAAATTTGTAAAAGTTTTTGGTGATGGTAGACAATTATAATCTTAGTTTTTCTTTTTTAAATATTTATCTTATGTGTAAATATATTTTTACTAATATTTTGATAAATTGGTAATTTAAATTATGTTTTTAAATTATCAGTATTTTATGGTTGGCCCACTTTGCCAATTTTTTTTAGCTCCGTTCTCTCCAACACACTCTTTTTAGCTATCTCCAGCCCTTTTTTCTTTTTTCTTTTTTTTCTGTTTTCTACTCACTTCTCCATCATCTAATTTTTTGTGTTTTTTTTTCTGCTTTTAATTTTCTTGATCGGAGAGACTTAAGAGGCAAGAGAGGATCTAATTTGTTACTCTTTTCCAATTCTTGACCTTCCTTTATGAACTTTAAAACTTCACGTGCTTTAATATTACAAAATTAGTTGCTCAAGTCTAAATGAAAAATATGTATAAACCACCCAAATGTTGTTTGGATAGAAGGCAACCCAAATTGTATAGGTAGATATAGCAATTTCATTTCAATAAAACTTAGAATATTCGTTAAAAAAAACTCCAAATAATTAGAGAATTTAAAAAGTTTTTTTTACCTCTCCAATTTTTCATGTGTTTCCAGTCAACTAATGATTAAGGTTTTTATTATTTTATAAATTTAATTAAAATATCCTGATATTGCTTCCGTTTTGATGAGAAATCTTTACATCTTGCTTCAATTCGAATAACAAACTAAGATTCATCTAGTTTTCAAAAGAACTTCTAATTTATAGGTTTATATACAAACAAATGAAAAGGTTGTAAATGATACAATAGAAAGAAAAACAAAGTGGTAAAGCAATAAGACAACACAGAAAATAAAAAATAAATTAACTTTATTAAATTGTTAGAAATTTATACATTTCTAGCTGCAATTGTTTGGAATGTTTAAAAAAAGACATGTTAGGTTTTATATGTGAATTTTAATTTGAATTTTGTCACAAATTTTCTATTTATAAATAAAAGAAGAGTTAGATTATAAATGAATGACATCTTTTCAACAGTTCTGTAAAGTATAATAGTTTGTGAAACTTTCACTTATTACTGCTAGTAACTTTATAATTTTCAATCCAAAATTTGGATGTTCGAAAATAATTCTATCAAACAAATTTTTAATTTTTATGGTTTCTGGGATGCTTTCAATTAGCACAGAAAACAAATCCTGAAATCAAAATCATTTTTGTTTTTCTTTTTTATGCTATCATATAGCGCAACTCTTAAGTTAGCCTTAAAATGACCACTCATTCATTTATCTTATTTTCACGTTGAAATCTCTTTCAAAACACTAAAGACTACTGGGATAAATGTCAAGATTTCTTCCAAAACACCAAGACAGTACTACTAGGATGAACATGTCAACATTCACTAGTTATAGGATGAATAAATTTATTGATACAAGAATCCTAATTTGGAATAACCAATTTTAAAGTAGAATTTGGCCATATTAGAGACAACTTTATAATTTATAAAACTATACAGTGCACAAATTGTTGAACTAATATTAACAAAGTTTTATATTAAAAATATTCTTCCAAAAAATAAACATATCGCTTAATGTAAAGAAACTAAATTCTTGAATTCATATCAACAAAGTTCAATTTTAAACATTAACTCTTCCAAATGTAGACATAAAGGCACAAAATTCTTGAACTCATTAACAAAGCTTTATTTTATTAAAAACTCTTCCTGTGTAGGCTTAAAATTTATATAATAAAGTTTAATTTTTAAAAATTACTCTTCCAAATAGGGATAAAGACTGCACAGCATTCTTCAACTCATATTAACAAAGTTATATTTTTAAAAAACCAATAAATGCATGTGGCTTTATGATACAATTAAGCATCAAAGTGCAGCAACGATTCGAGTTGTTGCGGACTCCGGAAGGACTCAACAAAGTTGAATTTTTGATTACTTAAAGGTGAATACCTTGCTGAATACAAATGCTCCTACTTATACGAGTTAAATTGAAAAGCAACGGATGATGATAACCACCCAGTAACTAACAAACAACTAATTAAGGAGATGCTAAAACAAAACTCCCCATTATCTCAGCCACTAACAAAACCAACCAATTTGGTGCTTGCCCATTTTCTGCGCTTCCCTTTTCCCAAACCGTTG
>JAMLFT010003329.1:0-22371 GCA_026544285.1 Pachyrhizus erosus | reverse complement strand
TAATAATATTATATAAATATATCTATTTTTTATTTTATATTTTTCAACTATTTTAATTAATTTTTGAGCTAATTTTATAAAACATAACTTTAATATACTACTTACCCAAAGAATAGAAAAATGAGCATAGTAATAAATATTAATTACAAACAAATATAATAATAATACCAGACATGCAGCTTAGGAATGGTATGATTAATAATTATGTTGTAGGTTTGATTTGGTCAGAAACAAAATATGCATTATTCTATTCCATTTAGCATAGAAATAAAAAAACCTGCGATGGAAGAACGGAAACACGAGATCCTAAATAAAACAAAGAGGAAAATCATAAGAGAGAAGAATGGAATAAATACTTCTGCATATGAAATGAAATACTACTAAACGTTAAATAAAACAAAAAAGGGTAAAAATATATATTGAAAAAAGAGAGGGAGGGGTGAAGGTTAGGTTGGGTTGGGTTGTTAGATTCGAATCGATTCGTTTCGTTTAATTTCGTTGTTGTGAGTGAAGCATTCAATTGGGAGGAAGCATAGCATAAAGTCTGAAGAAGCAATGATTTTGTTATGGTAATGGTACGTATCGTATATTATGCCAATCCTTAAATAAATTTACCCAAATTGTGTTCCCAATCAATCTCTACGCACTCTCTCTCTTTCTATTTCATTCTTTCCGATTCAAATCCCATCTCTGTTGCCTCCACCTCTTCTTTCTTTACAACAAAATTAATCACACCTTCGTCTTCAACTAAGGTCATTACGATCACTATTCAACTTTTACACTATGTATTTTAGTTTGCTTTTTTCTTCCTATTATTATACCCCCTCTGCTGTAAGTTACTATACAAGTAAATCGTATCACGCGGTTATTTTTTTTTATCATCGATACTTTGATTGCTAGCAGTTGAATCTTTTGACCTTACGGAAAGGGAGTTGTTATATGAGATCATGACTCGGATATGTTTTGGTTTGTTAGAAAACTATATAATTACTCTTTTTTATATATGTTTTGATAGAGTGTTGTCTTTCAAAGGAAGTTGCTTAGGTTGAGAGTTATTGGAGGTCAATCGGATAAAGTTGTCTGAGGAATTATTTTACTTTAGGTTGAGAACAAATGAAGGTCAAAATCCAGGTTTAAAAGGGATAAAGAGGGAGATGCTAGTTTTAACTTCCTTCATCTGGGAAGTGTAGATGTCTCTCACTAGGAGATGAAAATGTGTCTTGGATCTTCTCAAGTGCAGTGGAAAGAAATCTCACAATTAAGGGTATTGTACTTGCCTCTGCCTCTAACTCAGTGAAAGAAATTAAATTGAGTTGGTTTTACTCCAATTCTGGTAGGAGAGTTTGGACTTTGGAATTTGGATTCTTCTAATGTGCTTTTTTGTTAAACTTTTTTCACATCTGTTATTTGCTGCTGTAATTTATGAACAACTGAGCTCTTGCTCTTGCATTGTAAGGCTATCATTTTTTTTTTGTGACTATTTTGTTTGGATCGCTTGGTTAGTACTGAACAGTGGGTTTGAACTTCTACTTTGGAGTCATTTCTATTTTCTGCGTGTTAGGTTTAAAGATTCTGGTAAAATAAATTAGTGGACAGAAACTTGTAAGGGATTTCTTCACAAGTTATTAGAGTTAGCTTATTTTGGCCTAGGATTGTGTACATGACCTCTTCGTAGTGTTTTGCCAATAGTTATTTTAAGGGGTTCATCTTGTTTGACTTGGATAGATACTGTAGAGGTTTGTTTCATTTTTTGCCTTCTTCCACTTTTCTTTGTTCTGCCTAGGTGGATGCCCTCTAATAATATTTCTTTTTCTATGCAAAAAATAAAACTTTTAACATCCATTTGGCACAAGAATTTGGATTTGGTTTAGAATCATTATTCTTATGTTTGAATTGTGCACAACATTAAGGCGTATAAATTAAAATTAAAATTTAAACCAAATTGCAATACCATTTTGATACCTCTAATTAGGATAGTCATGGAAGGGGTTGTACTGGTGGCAAGGTGATGATGACAATGGAAATGGTGACAATGATTGGTGACAATATTGATGATAATGATAGCAATAACAATGATTGGGATGGAAGTAACGATGATGATAATGGTGACAACAAGAATGACAAAATAAGGGAGAGCGGTTGTTTAGTGTGGAGGTGAAGTTTGGAATTGTAGTTCAGAACTAGGAGTTGTGAATTAGGAATATTTAGTTTTATTTGTATTATAATTCTATTAAATTGGAACTTAAAATTGAGATACCAATTCTGAAAGGACTTCTGAATGTCATAATTAAAATTCCAAGGTCAAATTCCAATTCCAAGCCCCAATTCCATGTCTAATTCTGTGTGCCAAATGGACACTTGTAGAAAAGGAACATTATGAGCCAAAATTTACACACACTTGTTTTATTCTTCATTTCAGTATTTATATATATATATGAATAAATTTTGACACTGTTATTTCATTTCCAGTAATAGCAACTATTCAATGGCCCTTTTCATTGTTGCGGTGTAAATGGAAGCAGTTGTTATTGCACGACTTTTCCAAGTATATCAGATATTTGCTGGGGATTAAGTGAAAAAGACTCAATGGTAAATCCAAAAGTGTCTAGTCAACCAAAAATATGCTACAGGCCTATTCGACCTTCTGATCTTGACATTTTAGAGCATATCCATGGCAGATTATTTCCCATCAGGTCAGATCATGTGCTGTTTTATTGACTTCAAGTATAAGCTCTTGAAATTGTGTTTACTCAAAGATATCTACAATTCTCAGGTATGAATCTACTTTTTTCCATGATGTGGTAAATGGACGTGACATTGTGTCATGGGGAGCTGTTGACAGCAGCCGGCCGGATGGTCGAAGTGATGAACTCATTGGATTTGTAACAGCACGGATTGTTCTTGCAAAAGAAAGTGAGGTTGATCCCATTCATATACAATTGTATGCCTTTTGTCTAATTACTTGAAGCATACTATGAAAAGTTATCTGTCCATCATAGCTAAAACTTGTGCTGAAAAGAGAACATGTGTTTTGTTTCTACTACTCTTTGTGAATGCATCTTTCATGTGGAAAGTGTGGCTATTTAATGCTTTTATGATTTATTTATTGGCTGTAAGGGGATATATTATGCAGGAAGTTATTGTTTGAAAATTTATTTGAAATGTGTGCAATCAATTTTCTTAAGCCAAAGATGATGGAAAAATACCTTCCAATAAACCTGTTCAGATGTCTAAACTATAATGTTCAAGCTGTGGACACACGGAGACAAATGTGATGGAAAAGTATATCTTAATATCCATAGTCTGATTCAATCAATCATCTTGATTGGAAGACAACCATGACAAACTTGATGTAGTGTTATATGCTTCTTGATATCCACAGTCCGCTCATGTGGCTTGATTATTTTATTATTTTTCTGTTGGTAACCTTTAGATAATGACTCACTAAAACTTAATTTGTAATAAACTTGTTCAAACTGTCCCATAGGGGTGTGCTCAACTTAAAGTATAAATGTTTAAAAGCTTAGGTTTTTTGTGAATGATTTGTCAATTTTATTGCATGGATATTATTCTTGTAGATAGTGGATATGCTTGGATACGACTCAGCTAAATCTGATCAAACTTTAGTCTATATTCTGACGCTGGGAGTAGTGGAAGCATATAGAAGTCATGGAATAGGTAGGAGTTTTGCACTTTAATTTTGTTGGAAGTCCTCTGTAATATAAATTGGCAGTCTAATTTGTGCCTCGTCTGCAGCTTCTTCTCTGATACGGGAGGTCATAAAATATGCTTCAAGTATTCCAACCTGCCGAGCTGTCTACTTGCATGTGATCTCTTACAATAACCCTGCAATCAATTTGTACAAGAAAATGTCTTTTAAGTGTGTGAGAAGGTTGCAGGGATTTTATTTGATCAATGGCCAACATTATGATTCGTTCTTATTCTTATACTATGTAAATGGGGGACGGTCTCCTTGCTCACCATTGTAAGTACAAAATACCTTTCAGCCTTGATCCTTTGATTTGTTCAGACTGGTCTTACATGTTATGCTTTAAATGAATCCTGTTATAGATAGTGCAGAAGTTTTTGCACTATTACTCTTAACTGGGATGCGAGTTTCTGAACCTTGATAAGGTTGAACCAATAATGGTCTTCATATTCTTTGTTGATATATACATGTTTTTGATTTGATGTGTGAAAAATATTTCATTTCTTTGCTTTAAGTTGTTTTGGAATTTATGTGGCAATTAGATGATGCAATCATGCCATTGTCAAGATGATTATTGACTGATTTCCAAAGTTAATTGAATTTAATGTGGCCTTCTTAGTTTTGGTTGCCCCAACTGAATGTTTTTTTTGTATTTAATGTGTATTTGAGCCACATGCATCCTCTTGTAGATCCTTTTTATCTAAAATATAAATCCTTTCCAGAATTGTAATATCCATTTCCCATTTCAGAGAGCTTCTCACTGCAATAGTAAGTTACATGAGCAGTGGCATTAAGTCAGTGGCAGCAAGGCTGTTCAAGAACGGAGGCAGGAAGATCTCAAGGCGGGCAAAGTGTAAAGAAAGTCATTCTCTTGTGTCAGCAACATCCAACAAAAGAAGCGTGGCAGTCGAGTGTTCTGGTTATGAGTGTGTTTAACTTTGATTTTTTTATTTTTATTTTTTTAACTTTTCTGTTTCCTGTATCATTCAACCTCACTATTAATTCCGTCTGGAAAGGTCATATTAAAGCCAAACATTGTATTTACTTGCTATAATGTCAAATAAACTTCCTCGATCCAGTGAATTTACACATACTGTTAGAAGGTGATAATAATAATCTTTAAGTTTATGCGATCAATGAAACTTGTGATTCTGTTGATGACTGTTACAATTGGCGGGATTACCTGGACAAACAACTTCCATACTGTAGTTTGTCGTAACTGGCTACCAAGGCCATGCTCGTGTGTTTTAGCTTCATTAAGAATGCAATTGTGACGGTGGAACAGGAAAGGGGTTGCACCTGATTTCATGTAGAACACCTTCGATCAAATGATGCTGATTCTTGGGTCTCAAAACTTTAGAAATCATAAACATTGAAATATGGTTCAGAAGCAATAAAACCTTTCATGACAAACATCAAATATAACAAGTAGATCTCTGATCTTCCGAGACTCTTGCATATTCTTGACCCTATGAATGAAGCAAGAATAAAATCTTGAGGAGAATGAACCACTGCACTATTCGATGAGCGATAATATGATATTCTGTTTAAAGTTAAACACGAATAAGCATAGTTAATAAGAATTTTAGGTGTGTAAGGGTTAATAATCATGAATGCAAATAATAATTGTCTTGTTAAAACTTATATTGATAAAGAGGGTTGTATTGTCTTGTTCTATTATCATTCAGTTGAAAATAAAATGGGATGGTTTGACTGGTTTATAAATGAGTTGTAAAATATAAAAGAATAAAATAGAAATGAATGGGATGAGAAGTAATAATGTGAGTAAAAATTGAAATCAAAAGACTGATATAATTGAGTTAGAAATATAATTTATAAAAATTCAAGACTAAGTTAAAAGAAAGTTTGCAGGTCAAACCATTTGCATTTACTATAATCCGCAAGTATTGTGATGTTTGTCATGCATGTAGATAAAAAAGTTGTAATAAAATGGATTAAGCAGTTTGGTTAAACAAATTAACTACTTATTTGACATATAGTTGAGAATTGATTCCTACATTTATATTTTCTAATGTTAAAAGACACATTTGAATATATTTTATTTTGTTCATAAAGCTCCATTTGCAAAGTAAGCCAGGCAAATATTAAATTCATTTTCCTAAGTCTTATAATTTGTAAGTGCATATTTAATTTTGATATTTCAACATGTTTTTGAATTAGAGGACTCAAAAAAGGAAATTGGGAAAAAAGATTTATTATTTTAATTATTAGTAAAAAGGATTTCTAGATATAAGATAAATTAATTGAAAAATAAATATTTTGGAAAGAAAAAAAAAAAGTATCTTGATTTGCGTATACACAGCGTTAGCTTGTGTTTACACGTGACAGTTGTAAACTACACATACGGAAAGGAGAGGAGAGGATGCGGAAGTGAAAGAAAGAAAAATCTGAAAATCGAGAGGCTGCTGCGTCCATTTCTGTGTCTGTGTGTGTGGGTGGCGGTGTCTATATAACCACCATATTACCCTCTCTCTTCATTTTTCTTTCTTTGTAATCTGCTATGCCTATGCCTATGCCTATGGCTGCTTCGACTTCAACCTCTCTCTCCGTCGTTGGAAGTGGCCTGGCCTTCCCGCACCATCATCTTCACCCTCCCGCGACTTCCTCTACCCGTTTTCGCACTCGATTGCGTAACAATCGTTTGTTCCTATCTTCTCTCCCAAGGTATTACTCTCTTCTTCGACTGCTGATACTTCCAATGTCAAATTCGAGCCTCTACTGTGTCTGTAGCTAATTCATCTTTATCTATTAGTGAAAGAAGGAGGCATAAGGCTGTTTCTGTCGGTTCGGGTTTGCGAAGGATTAAGCCTCGCGGCCACACTTTCGTCGTTGGCGAACCCTCCTTTTTGTTGCCGCAACAAAGTTGTGCATCTTGCTGTCTTGCGAAGAAACGCCGTTCAAGTCTTGCACCATTTGTCCCCGGAGCTTTTCTTGATAAATCCTCTTTCTGCCTATCTAACAATAAACTCCATCGTTCTTCTGTAAGTTTTCTCGCTTCATTTAAATTTATGATTCTTTTATGGTCTTTGGTGTTAATATTAGTCTTCAATCATCTCTATCTATAGCCTTCAACATTTTTAATACTCTACTTGTTATCTAAATAAAAATGAAACAAGGGAAGTGTCTCTTGTATCAAATTTTACTTGTTGAACTTGGATTTTGATTGTGTCATATTTTTCCTACTGAAAGAATTTCCATGCTACCAATATTCAAAGCAATTTGATGCTTGAACGTTCATGTTTCATGATGAAGCTTCTGGCTAAATTTGGAGGACATCATCATATGTTTCTTTTCATTCTGCCTTGTATATTGTATGCTTATGATGTGATTGCATTTGGGCATATTTTATGTCCTTTTGACCTTCTCCTTTATTCTCAAATATCACGTCCGCTTGTGTTAATGTATTTTCTCCCGGTCAAGAAGGTTCAAATTCCGCATGCAACTGTCGGTCCAGATGAGCCACATGCAGCAAGTACAGCTTGGCCAGATGGTATTGCCGAAAAACAAGATTTGAGTGTATATGATTCTGAACTAGAGCAGATAGAGGGGTTTCTAAGCTCTGAACTTCCATCTCACCCCAAGTTGCATCGAGGTCAACTGAAGAATGGGTTGCGTTATCTGATTTTGCCAAATAAAGTTCCACCAAAAAGGTGATTTTAATAAATTTTATGAATTTATTCCAAAACTATGATTTGTTTCAGTGTGGAATTGTAGATTTTCTGATCTGTCATTCTTGAGTTTGTTATTATACCCTATTAATGATCAAATTCAAGGATAAGATAAAAGATGTTTTGATATATCTTACGCACACACATGCTGTTTACTTGCTCGAGGCTTACTGCTTTGTGTTTTTCAATTCCCCTTGAGGCACCTCACCTTAGTGCCTTACTCATGTTCCTCAGTAGTTGTTTCTGCAGGAATTGCTATGTGCAGTTTATAGTTTTTAATTTTGAAATGTATTTAATTTAAAATTTAACATGCGTTTGTGAATAGTGTTCTGAGTTGAAAGGTATATAATTAAGGTCAACACTTTGAAGGGAATAATTTAGTTTGCAATTACATTACTTCTAGAAGATTTTTTAATAAAATTGATACTGTCAAATGTCATATAGTTTTATGTTTTCTCTTTTAAACATTGTTTTGCTGCAATACACTGATGATAAGAAGTTCAAAATGGGCTGTGTGCACGTGTATGCATTGCAGTTTCTTTAGAAAGTGTTTGTTGCTAACTACTTAGTACTAACTGATTCAATTTTAGGTTTGAAGCGCATTTAGAAGTTCATGCAGGATCAATAGATGAGGAGGAGGATGAGCAAGGAATTGCACATATGATTGAACATGTTGCTTTCCTAGGAAGTAAAAAACGTGAGAAGCTTTTGGGAACAGGAGCCCGTTCAAATGCTTATACCGATTTCCATCATACAGTGTTTCACATCCATGCTCCTAGCAGCACCAAGGTATGGGCCATTTGGCATGCAGTTCTTTGTGATATATTCAAATATTAGTTCTTTGATATTTTTCGTTTAGGATTTTGGATGTTTATCCAACTTTTTTATGTTACTAATTACTAATATTAATTTAAATTAACCATATGAGAATAGGGTAAAGTGATGTTTCTTGTGTACCTCTGTCCAAGATATATGTGGGAATTATTGACATTATAATGAATATGATTAATTCATATTTTGAACAGCACAGTATATGACTAACAGTGTATTTCTTTTGTAAAGTTGTAAGAAGAAATTGTTATGAATACTCCCAATGTTCTTATTTCTATTAGTATCAAAGTGCCCAGCACTTAAAATTTGTGACATGTGAAGGTAAATCCATTTCAACGCTGAGGAATAGCATTCCTGAAAAAAGATTCAACATGATATTTAGAGTAAAAATTCATTAGGGAATAGGGACAGCATTATGCTCTATTTCTGGAAAAGAAACTTCTCCAGAGAGAGAGAATGAAATGGAAGAGTAAAGATTAATTCTTAGAATTTAGGCTCAGGGTGGAACACAATCCTGCAAAACTGGGTGGTAAGGTGAGGACTGCCCAAGCTTTAGAAGCTCTACTTAAGTCACATTTCTAGTTGATGTTGGACTAAACACCACCTTTACGCTGCAATTAAGGCAGCCCCCAAAAAGGCTGCAATTAAGGCAACTTTCGAACAGTTATAGATAGAAATCTGATAGTCATGTTTACTATGCTTATTATGTGTTAAAATTCTTCTTTGACACATTTAAACTGCATACAATCTGTACCCTGCTTTTATCTTAAATCTGTCAGTGTCTACTGGGCTTCATATACTTTAGTGCTTAATTGTTACTGAGACTGATCCTCTAAAACGATTAGAAAGTAATCATGTATGTCTTATTTCCAATATATGTATATATGCATGAAATCATATTGGATTGTTTAATATTTTATTGATGTTGTTGATTATTAATTATTAATGGGTGTTGTTTGACAGGATTCTGACAGTGATTTACTTCCCTTTGTTCTGGATGCCTTGAATGAGGTATGCTTTATTGAACTTTGCTTTATTTCATGCCATTGCCATATAAGCCTCTTCCACTTTTGTACAAATGCATATATTTGCTTTAAGACTGTGTTTCATCTGATTTAGGTCTTGTGCTTCGGTTTTAACTCTACTTGACAGGGGATGGTAGAGTAAATATGGATATGGTACTTCTAGGTTGGCATTTACTCACAGCTTATTTTTATTGATGCTTGCAGATAGCTTTCCACCCAAAGTTTCTTGCGTCTAGAATTGAAAAAGAACGGCGTGCTATACTCTCAGAGCTTCAAATGATGAATACAATAGAGTATCGAGTTGATTGCCAGGTGAGGAGCATAATATCTCTTGGAAATTCAAGCTCAACTTAGTGTTCTACAAAATATTGACTCAGTTTTGTTGTTTTCTATTTGCATTGCTTTTAATTTCTGTAATTGCAGTTGTTACAGCATCTGCATTCTGAAAATAAGCTGAGCAGAAGGTTTCCCATTGGATTAGAAGAACAGATAAAGAAGTGGGATGCAGATAAAATAAGGAAGTTTCATGAGCGTTGGTATTTCCCTGCAAATGCTACCTTGTACATTGTGGGGGATATTGATAGTGTATCGAAGACTGTTCACCAGATTGAAGTATGTACTATATTTGCAAATTAGTAGGTTTGGTTATATGACCATTGTTACAATATTTAAGAATCTTATACAATAAACTGTTGTCTCACAGGCAGTTTTTGGACAAACTGGTGTAGACAATGAGAAAGGTTCTGTAGCCACTCCAAGTGCATTTGGTGCAATGGCTAGTTTTCTTGTTCCTAAGCTTTCTGTTGGTTTGGGAGGAAATTCTATTGAAAGATCAGCCAATGCAATGGATCAATCAAAAATATTCAATAAGGAAAGGCAAGCTGTTCGTCCTCCCGTGAAGCATAATTGGTCACTTCCTGGGACTGGTGCTGATTTGAAGCCACCTCAAATATTTCAACATGAGTTACTTCAAAATTTTTCAATTAATATGTTCTGCAAGGTATGAAGAGGTTGAATTTTGTGTTATCTTATTCTCGAGTCTAACTGTCTTTTTTTTTTTTTTCCATTGTGCTCCTTGACATTCATTGTTATTGACTTGTTAGTTGTACCTTAGATCAATGATAATTGTGTGTCTACACTAAGACTTTTGATCATTGATGATGAATGTCTTCAATTGTAGGGTTCTTTTTTTCAATTTTTTTTGGAGCATTTATATGCATAAAGAATAAATTATTTATCTTGTATCCATAATCATTTGTATATCAGGCATCTTGCTATGCTACACTTCTGTGGTTGTCAAGTAGTTTTTTTTTTATATGCATTTAGATATTATGAATTTACCACAATGATCCTCACTTTTCTTCTTCCATACTTTTTTCTTTACATATCTCCTCTTTAATGTTTTATTGTTATGCTTTTAGATATTATAAAATTTATGTTCCCTCTCTTTATTAATTATGTTTTTGATATATTTTGCAGATTCCAGTGAATAAGGTTCAAACATACAGAGACTTGCGCCAGGTCTTGATGAAAAGAATATTTTTGTCTGCTCTTCATTTTCGAATTAATACAAGATATAAGGTGATATGAAATTTTTTTGTACCTGCATCAGTTTTTTTTGATCCTGTCTTTTTCGTGACTACTGTAGGAATTCATTTGGCATTTATTATGTGATTTTGTTGTTTTCACCATTTTTTGTACAAATATTTGAAAATAGGAAACAAAGTGAAATAATATAACATTTTTGTGATTTTTAGTGAAAACAAAACAAAAACAAAAAACAAAAATAGAAAATATTTTCTCTAACAAAACAGGTCCCAAGTTTTCCAGTAATTATACCCAGTTTGCTGTAAAGTATGCCCAAGTTGTTGACAGAGATAATAAGTGATTCCGTACTGTGGATTTCATTATTTAATCATACATACTCAAATTTCCCAACATAAATTCTTTTTCACTTGGTAATTTCCTGAATTATCCATCCCTTAGCATTTAAATGTTTACTAATGCATTAAATTTACAGAGTTCAAATCCACCGTTCACTTCAGTTGAATTGGACCACAGTGACTCTGGAAGGGAAGGATGTACTGTGACCACTCTTACAATAACTGCAGAACCAAAGAATTGGCAAAATGCAATTAGAGTTGCTGTTCAAGAGGTTTGTTTCTTCTTCTGTGCTTTGATTGTTTGCAATAGAGCTATTTTGTATTTTTCTTTCCATTAGTTGTTTCAGTTCGTTATTTCAAGATCCATTTTGTTTATATTTCAATTGCTAGTTTTTATTCCTTTGTTTAACATAGAAAAATATAAAATGGTTCATCTTTATGACAAATACTTAATATGAAGTTTGTGATTTGTTTTTTACTCTTATGAATGTTCCTAGGATCCTTTTGGGTCTTGGGTTGAATAAAGAAAACTACATTCTTTCTATGACAAGAGTCTAATGTAAATTTGTGTGATACAGGTTCGGAGGCTTAAAGAATTTGGGGTTACCCAGGGTGAATTAACTCGTTATTTAGATGCCCTTCTGAAAGATAGTGAACACCTAGCAGCCATGATTGATAATGTATCTTCTGTTGATAACTTGGATTTTATCATGGAAAGTGATGCTCTTGGACATAAAGTTATGGACCAGAGACAAGGGCATGAAAGTTTACTTGCTGTTGCTGGGACAGTTTCCCTTGAGGAGGTAATTTCATTGATAGCCATTGGACCTTGTGCAGACTACTAAATTACATATAAAACCCTCTCCCTTTTTGCTGTTGTTGACTCTTATTTTATTCAGACAACTCATAAGCAGAACTATATAAGTCTCTGTTAGATATCTCTTTGCAAAGTTCTTGTCCAGATATCTCTTTGCAACAATTTAATTTTTTAACGCAACCTTTTTGTTTATCCTGATAAGAGAGAGATTGGTTATTTTTCCCTTTGCATGATGATTTGTGCCTTCCTTCCATGCTAAAGATGAGGTTTTAGTTTTTTTATTCTATCTTAGATTGTTTTATTGTATCTCATTAGTGTCCTGGTCAAAGAAAATATTTAGGATACTGTTACATCATTGTCAACTGTATTGATTTTACTTTAAGGAGTTTTAATTTGTTTTGTAAATACTGTTCCTTTAACATGTTATATTTCTGGTATTTTATTTGTTTTGGTGGTTTGTTGTGTCATTTTCTCAATTTTTATTGAAAAGTTAAACAAAATTTACTAAATATCTTATTACTGTATTTTTATTATATTTTAAATTAAACTTTAACATGTTTAAAATTTATCTTTTAAAAAAAAAACTTGTTGCAAGTTATAAAAACATTGCTTTAAAATATCTTCTGGTTCAGGTCAATTCTGTTGGTGCCCAGGTGTTAGAATTTATAGCTGATTTCGCAAAGCCTACTGCACCGCTTCCTGCAGCAATTGTTGCTTGTGTTCCAAAAAAAGTTCACATTGACGGAGCTGGTGAAACAGAATTCAAGATATCATCGGCTGAAATTATAGATGCTATGAAAGCTGGATTGGATGAACCTATTCAGCCAGAGCCTGAGGTATTTCTTCAGCTTATTTCCTTGTTAGTTGATCATGATTTGGCTTTAGAGGAATTGATTTTCACTAAGCGACTTATGAATTGTCTATGTATTTGATATTTGATTACATTCAAAAGTTGTTTTGTTCCCTATGAATGACATCTATATTCTTCGTATGCTATGATGAGTCTACGCCTGATTCAAATTTTATTCATCATAATCAGACAGAGAATTCTTGTAATGAGAGTCAATTCTTTTATTAGCTGTGTGTGTCTAGTCAATGTACATGATTGTTGTTCAGCTAATTAATTGCTCATGTATGTATTTAGCTTGAGGTGCCGAAAGAGCTGATACAATCATCAAAGCTAGAAGAGTTGAAAAAGCTGCGCAAACCAACCTTTATTCCTGTAAATCCTGAAACAGATGCTATAAAGCTTCATGATGAGGAAACTGGCATCACCCGGTGCCGTCTTTCAAATGGAATTCCTGTTAATTATAAGGTATTCAATGTCAATTTATGTTGAGATTCTCATAATAGTACCTTATTTTCCTTTACTATGCCATTGTGCTGCATTCAGTGTTAAGTGTCTGTTTGGTTGCTTGCAAATAGAGGGGAGGGAATGAAAGTAGGGGTGATGGATAAAGTTGGGTTTGTTTGGTATGATAGAAATAGAAAGGAGAGAATTAAAAAGTGAGTGGGTCTCACTACTCATTTCCACATTATTTCTCACCTATTTTCACTCACCTTTTTCCTATTTCTTTTCTATTTTCTTAAACCATACACATTTAATTTTTCACTTTATTTTTTTACCTATTTCCATCCATTGTTATCAATGGCAGAATATAGCAGAAGGCCAATATTCTGCCATATAACCACACACCATTGCAGCCTAAGGCGCTGCCATAGCAGACCTCACTTCACAAATTGTCTATGGTGGCTAGCAAAACATCTGCCATGCCATGGCTCCGCCATTTAACAACACTGTTTCCGTCTATCCTATTTCTTTCCTACTTACCAAACAGACCATAAGTGTTTAAAGGTAGTGATTCAGTCTCCATGGATTCCTAACTCTGGTATTCTGCTACTGCTTTGTTTTGTTCTTTCTGCAATCATGGATTGCCTGGAGACAGAACTTCTCAAAAACTTAATTTTCAGTTTCCTATTATGTTTGTACTGCCATTCAATTTCTAGCTGATTTCACAAATGCAATCTGAAATTGGCATAAAGAGTTCAGGACTTGCACCACAAACGAGGATGCATCAGTTTTTTTTGAACTTATTAATGCATTTTATGGTTGACAGATATCAAAAACTGAAACACAAAGTGGTGTGATGCGGCTGATTGTTGGTGGTGGACGAGCAGCTGAGAGTTCTGAGTCAAGAGGATCTGTGATTGTGGGTGTTAGGACACTTAGTGAGGGAGGTCGTGTTGGCAACTTCTCAAGGGAGCAGGTACCTAACTTTTCTTACTAACAGATGTTTCCAAATTTTAATGTCTGGAATATGTTTCTATTTTCCATTGACTCACAAGGTTAGCATCTTAGTAAAGCTTTTCATGTTTACATTTGTTGCTGAGATGGACTAGGAGAACATGATTATACACTACCTCTTTCAGTTCTTTCAAATTAAAGTATTAAAAGGCTTATTCATGATTAAATAATAATAATGAAGAAGTACTTATTCCAAGACGCAAAGTAGAAACTTTTAATTCAAATACACACCAGGTTTTAAGCACAATTGTATAGTAGTGTGCATATATTAAACGGTTTTCTGAATGTTAATATGATATTCAGATTGGTACAAGTTCATGCCAAATGTTAAAAGGCGATTCTTATTGTGGTATATAATTATGGGAGAAATGTTCTCCTTTCAACAGAAATGTTAAAAAGCCCTTGTCTGATACTGAATGCACAGATTAGATCATTTTTTATATGTTGTGAAATTTTGATGGCTAATGCTCTTCATGTTAGGAGAAGTTTGCACAGATTTTTTTTCCATCCCTATAACTTCTATTATTTGAACTCTCATGGATGTGAATATGTCATCTACACGTAAAGATAATTTCAGTATCTAAGAACTGATCTACACCTACATTTAACAAATATCTTGTATTTTGTGCATAATACCAGGTGGAACTTTTCTGTGTAAATCACCTGATAAATTGCTCCTTGGAATCTACGGAGGAATTCATATCTATGGAGTTCCGTTTTACTTTAAGAGACAATGGGATGCGTGCAGCCTTCCAATTGCTTCACATGGTGCTTGAGGTAAGCATCTTTCCATTATAGCTATTAAGCCTGTTCTTATCCTCATATGTTGCTTATCTATAATATATATTTCCTGGTCGTATTACTATTTATGTACTCAGTTACATCTCTGCTTTGTTGCGTTGCATTCCTTGTGATGTTTCTGTTATGCAGCATAGTGTCTGGGTTGATGATGCTTTTGATAGAGCAAGGCAATTGTATCTGTCATATTACCGATCCATCCCCAAGAGCTTGGAACGCTCAACTGCTCACAAACTCATGGTAGCAATGTTGGATGGGGATGAGCGGTTTATTGAGCCAACACCAAAATCACTGGAAAATTTAACCCTGCAATCTGTTAAGGATGCAGTAATGAATCAATTTTTTGGTGATAACATGGAGGTCTGTTATCATTAATTTGTTAAATTCATAGTTTTTACAATTACATTCAAACACTAAAATATTTTTTGTTCTTCAGGTATGCATTGTAGGTGACTTCACTGAGGAGGACATTGAATCTTGCATTCTTGATTACCTTGGCACAGCTCAGGCCACAAGAAATCACAAAAGAGAGCAAGAATTCAACCCACCCTTATTTCGACCGTCTCCATCTAATTTGCAGTTTCAAGAAGTGAGAAGCTAAGCATAAATTAACTCTGCATATGTTGTTTTGTGAGAACTTAACTGTAATTTTTAGTTGCATGGTCAAATTTGGTTTTCTTCTGTAGACATTCAGAATTAGTGGCAATACATCAATGAATTAGGCTTGTGACATGGTTATCTACGTTTGACTTTTTTGCAGGTATTTTTGAAGGACACCGATGAGAGGGCATGTGCTTATATAGCTGGACCAGCGCCGAATCGTTGGGGTTTTACTGTTGATGGAAAAGACTTGTTAGAGTCAATTAATAATGCATCAACAATCAATGGTGGACCTTGTTGATTCTTTTTTTCTTGTGGCATCATATCCTACTTTGTATTTCAAAAATTATCTTTTCAGAATCATTGTTATTTGTTAAATGCTGGAAACTGCTTGTGCAGATGATCACTCAAAATCTGATGCTCAACAGACACAAGATTTGCAAAAGAGCCTTCGTGGTCATCCTCTTTTCTTTGGTATAACAATGGGACTGCTTTCTGAGATTATAAATTCTAGGTACTTCTTTCTACCTCACTTGTAGTTAGCTTAGTGAAGAAAGTTAGAAAGCATGGACACTTGTATAGAATGGTGTGCCAAACACTTTTTGTATGCAACACTTAGTGGACATGCTTTGGACATGTGTCAAACACTCCTCCACTGTGTAGGAATTAAAAAATAATTTTTTGGTGCTCGGACTCCTCTCTGACATGGTTTAAACACCTTTTTGACATGGCTTGAACACGAGTTAAGAGAGTGAGCTGACACCTTTTTGACATGGCTTAGACACCTTTTTGACATAGCTTGGACATGAGTCAAGAGAGTGAGTCAACACCTACTCTTGGCTAAACATTTCTTAGACACTTAAACTAAAAAATGTAAAAAGTGAACTTATAAATATTGTGAGCCTCATAGCATTTTTTTTTGGGAGGTTCATTTTCAATGGACATAACTAGATGTTTTAACTTTTAATAGATATGATTCATCTTCTTATCTTGGGATTCTTTTTTTTTTTTGGTAAAGATTGCACTGTGAAATGATCCCTCTTAGTATACTATCTATAAGGGTCGTTATTATATGAAAATTGTAAAGCTTAACAATTTTGTTTTTAGATTGAGTTATAGAAATCTTAATCCTCAATTTAGATTTTTCTCATGTTGATTTTATATCCTCTTGCTATATAAATTAGAATAAACTATCTTGAGTGAGTTAGTTTTAGCTGTCATTTTTCAACGAGAGTGATTTTCATTTTCAATAGAGTTAGTTTTAGGAGTTCTTCGTAACTCTTCCATTTTCAATATCTTTAATTATAAATTAAATTTCAATACTATCTCTAGACCAAAAAAACTATTATTGATGTTTAAGGTTGATGCACATAATTTAACAAATATTTAATACAACTCACAAATTACATGTTTAGTTTAAAATGCCCTCATTTAATATCTATGACAGGAGTAGTTGTGAAATAGATCACAATTGTTAAATAAGGGTATAAATGGAAGAAAATAATTAATGAGATTTGGAATATGTGAAACATCAATAGTTTTGGAACAAAAACTAGAAAATTAAAACATCAATAGTTTTGGTCTGGAGGTAGTATTTTTTAAAAGAAATTATCAATAATTAAAAATAATATTATATCACGATATAAATTATTTATTATAAATCTAAAATATAATTTATATGTTAAAAATACTTATTATGAATTTTAATTATAATTTAATTTATATATTTAGAAGTATTTATTTATTATAAATTTTAGTTATATAAAATAAACATTTATTCTATACAATGCACAAGCTGAAATACTAGTGTGTATGCACTGTTCTGGTGTCCTATATTTTGGACATAAGTTGTGTCCTGTGTTGGAATCAGTGCTTCATAGGCAAAAATTCTAGACATCATGCTCAATTCTGGGTGTAGACCAGCTCTACCTGATTATCTTCATACTGAAAAGAGGCAAACCCTGTTAAATCTTAAGGCTTAAATGTAAATTTGCTCCTTTAAGAATTATTTTTTATTTTGGTCCTTCAAAAATTATTATTTTTTGGATTTAGTCTCTAATATTAAGTAATGTTTTGGTTTTAATCTTTGTTATCTTTTAAATGATAACATAACAATAATATTGATAGTTCAATAATTTATCATGTCATTGAGGAGTCAGGACAGTTATCTGTAATTTTTTTTGTCAAATTGTATTTTTAAATTCCTTATTTATTAATTTAACGTCATTAATTGTTTTAAACAAATATAAATTTAATAAATACAGTTAACTGAAATAATTATATGCGACGGTCTTGTTAGACTTTTTAATGATGTGATAAGACATTAGACTATTAAAATCGTTCTTGCAACACCATTTAATGTCCTTACTTGGTAATAGGGACTCAAAAAATATCTTCAAATGATCAAAATCAATTTTTTTTCTCAATGACCAAACTAAAAAGACACTATTTTTTAGGGACCAAATTGATATTTAAGTCATTTTAGAATATCTAGGAGTGTAATAATTAACACGAGTGTTATTTTCAGTTGTTTTTAATTCTGAAATCTGATTACATTTTCTGAACAGGCTCTTCACAACTGTCAGAGATTCTCTGGGGTTGACATATGACGTGTCATTTGAATTAAACTTGTTTGATAGGCTTAAACTAGGATGGTATGTGATCTCCGTGACATCAACTCCAAGCAAGGTGTGATCTCCATTCTTGTAACAGTCTTAATTTTGCTGCCAGTTTCCTTCTGTTCAAAAGTTTCAGGTCAAATTGATTTGCAGGTCCACAAAGCTGTTGATGCATGCAAGAATGTTCTTAGAGGTCTGCATAGCAACAAAATTACCGAGAGGGAATTGGACAGGGTTAGTTATTGAAATACTCAAGTTGTTTTACATTACAATTTAGTGGCAGCAATTTTAGACACAATGTTTTTCTCCTGAACGTATACACTATCAGTGTTAAAATTTGATTAATTTTATTCTTTTATCCTCTCTTCATATGAACTGATTCTTCAGCTTTGTATTGTGTTTCTCCATCATGATTTCTTAAAAAGGAGTAAAATACCTTTATGATTAAAACACACATGGCACCTTTATTTTATTTCCAAAGATGGTTAAAATTTTCTTGCTATTTGCTATGCATTTTAAATTTGAAAATTCCTTTGGTGCTTTTCTCTAATGTAGGCTAAACGGACTCTTCTTATGAGACATGAAGCTGAAATTAAGTCAAATGCCTACTGGTTAGGATTATTAGCTCATTTACAAGCTTCTTCGGTTCCAAGGAAGGTGAGATATACATATCCGAATCTTGAAGTGTGAGGTATTCAAGTTTTTATTTTGTTGCAAAACAAAACTAGGTTTAAGGTTTAGTCCTGCCAAACTTGGTCTTGATAAAATTTTCTATTATCTTTCTAATCTGTCATTCTTGCTTTTAAATTATTCTTATTCTAATATTGATTGGGGGATCCAGGACATATCATGTATCAAGGACCTAACATTTCTATATGAAGTTGCTACTATTGAGGATATATATCTTGCATATGAACAATTGAAAGTGGATGAAAATTCTCTTTATTCATGCATTGGAATTGCTGGTGCTCAGGCTGCACAAAATATAGCAGGTATAGTAATATTCCCACTGGCTAATATTGGATCTTGCTTTGCTAATTTCTCCTAGGAATTTTGGAACTTAAGTCCGGATTTTATCTTTTATCTTCTCCAAATTCGGGTAGTAGCTTTTTTTTTTTATTCCCGAAAGAATATTCCAAACGTAAGAAGTGAGAAATGGGATACGAATTCCAAATCTGGCCGTAAGTTCTGATGTTACGTAGGCATCAACACAACTTCCTTGCAGAACTTGAAATTTTGAACTGCAAGATGTATCTCCATTAAACATCTTTCATAGGTAACAGAAACAGATCTTGCAGTGATGTGTCTGAAGTTTTTGAATTGGCTATATGTAGAGTGTCGATAAATAGTAGAAAACAATATTTTACCACATCTTTTTTTTTTTGGCATTTAAAAAAACAAAAATCTAATTTTCAATTGCAAATTATGCAATAAAGGTTACTTAAGTAATTTTACAATCTTTTGCAGCTCCTTTAGAAGAGGAAGTAGCGGATGATGTTTATCCGGGTGTTATTCCGGTGGGACGTGGTTTATCTACAATGACAAGGCCAACTACCTGATATTTTTGGACTATGTTTTGGCCTGCTTGCTTTAAGATCTGGAGGTTTGCATGTCATGCCTTGTCTTTCCTTGTTTTATTTTTTATTTTTTATTTTTTTCAAGTAGAGATCCATTTATTGACTTATGCAGAGATCATAGATATTACAATCCTTCTGATTAATTTCTGACAGTTTGTTTCCTTTTGTATGCTTTGGGTTGGACAGTAAGGGTTACAAAAATTTTGCCCATTAGTTTGTTTCCATTTTTGCAAATTGTTTGGCAATGAGGATTACACTAATTTGAGTATCTCAAACAGGAGCCGTGTCTGGAAGCTTGATTACAATTGTGGTTCAAAGGAATAGCGGCATGTGCGTCACAACACAAGAAGTAGCTGCATTCATTTAACATTCAAACAACTCGATTAGAAGCTGTTCAATCAAACCTTAGAAGCAGTTCTTGACTCGTGTATGATTGATTTCCTCAGTTATCCTTATCTTCAGTTGAACCACTAATAAAATGTTGATACTGCCTATACTTTTTTAGGATTAGAATAAAGAAAAAATATAGAATCCACCACTAAGATGTATAGGTGCCATTTTTTGTCTGTCGGCCATAAATTTTTCAGGGGAACGCCGACCATAGACATTAGACAGTTATATAAATTGTAAATCATTGTTTCCGCGCATGTAAACTAAGTGTTTTCGTCGTCCCATGGAAACGGGTATTTTTACTTATGATAATTTTTCATGCTTTCATAAACTGAAAATTAGACTATTTTCAAATTTTAAGGAGTGTTGAGGCAGGGGCGCGGTTTAGCATTTTAAAAGATTATTTTTGTAGGAATCTTATATGAATGAGTTATTTGTGAACTAGATTTAACCCAAACCAATTCATACATTTTGGGTTGAGTTTTTAAATGTTCGAGTTAAACTTAACCTGTTCATGAAAGGAATGGATCATAAGTTTAAATTTTAAATTTATTGAAAGATAAATACGACTTGTTAGTCTAATAATAATGATTATTAATATACATATTTTAAAATAAAAAATACATATTATTTATTAATGATAGTAGTTCCATAAAATTCTTTTAAGTGTCTTGTATAAGATTAAAAGTTTTTTGAAGATTGAATGAAAATACAACACATAATGTTACAAATTAATTGAATATTATATCATGTGTAAGTATTATGATTGTTTTGTTTTGGTTGAATTTTTAAGGTAATAGAATGTGAACTTGGATTTTATGTCATGTATTATTATTATTATTATTATTTACTTTATTTTATTTTATTTAAAATTATTTAAAATTAAAAAGAATTTTTTTAATACAATTTTTCATGTAATTTTTATATTTTCAATTGTATGTCATGGATTGATGTGCTTGTTTCTATCTGCTGTCAATAAGTGTTGTGTGTTGTATTGTTGTTCTACTTGTTCTTTCTTAGAATATTTAATCTGTGATTGCAGAAATTTTTTGAGAAATTAACGTTTCTTTACATGATTTTATTTATGTTGTGGAATCTGAAAAGTTTAAATATTTTACACATTCTGTGTAAAGTCTTTTTACCTATTATTGGTGTTTGTCTTTTGTTTTTACTTTTGAACTTATATTTAGACATGTAACATGATAATATCAATATTGATAATAATTTTTACAATAAGATACTTAATCTTTTTAACTTCTGTGTAATTCTTTTTTATAACATGAGACAATAAATTCTTAATTATTCTAGCTCAAATGAATTTATTAGTAACGTTAATGCTAAGTTTCACGTAAGGATAGAATATGAATTAAATTTTGTTCAACATTTGTTTTACACAATCATTCTTACGCATTGACTATTTTTTGATAAGTAATAGATTTAAAATTTTTCCATGTTTGCATTGTAAAAATCAATTTCCGTATACTCTTGCAATATTAGGATATTCTAACAACAACAAAAATCTTATCTCTTTAATAAAATCATTGGAATGAATTTTATTATTTATTCTCAATTTTTTTCACGTTAAAAGATAAAATGACAATCATTATAAGTTGTCAACATAAAATAAATACAAATAATCAAATAATAAGTTATAAATTATTGTTTACCGTCTTTTTGAGTTTATTTCTCATCTTTATGGATGAAAATGATTAGTTAATTATATTAGTTTAGAATAGATCATTCAAATGACAAGTTAAATATGTTCTTCTTTTCACGAATCTTTAGCATAATTTATACTTAACACATCTTGTATTTTTGCCTATATTTTGAATAAAAAAACCTGTCTCTAGAAAATTCATTAGCGTAGTTCAAAAATTAATTGTTAATAATCTTTTTAATTCAAAATAAAAAAGAAATTGAAAGAATTTTTTTAATACAATTTTTCATGTAATTTTTATATTTTCAATTATATGTCATGGATTCATGTGCTTGCTTCTATCTACTGTCAACAAGTATTGTGTGTTGTATTATTGTTCTACTTGTTCCCTCTTAGAATGCTTAATCTGTGATTGCAAGAAAAATTTTGGAAAATTAACGTCTAATTACATGATTTTATTCATGTTGTGGAA
>JAMLFT010003328.1:0-22373 GCA_026544285.1 Pachyrhizus erosus | reverse complement strand
GTTTTATTTTTTAAAACATTTTTGTTTGTATATTTTATAAAGTACATATATAGATATCATTAATAATATTATTGATAAATTAATATTAATAACATTAATGATATGATGAATATGTTTATAGATGAATTAATAGTTTAATAATTATAAATTAGTATATATTAATATACGTTTATAGAAATACAAATATATTAAATATGATATAAATATAAATTTTAGTAACTAAAATATGTAAATTAAATTCTCAAAATTTATATCATATATCACATAATTTATTATATAATTTGTTAACATCACGTCAATAAGATTGTTTAATTAAAATTTGAGAAATCAAAATTATAAATTTGTGATACATAATAAATTACAAGTGTATTTAAGTAATTATTTTATAATATTTTATTGTTTCAGTTAATTTAAATAGGTATTACAGTTTTTAAAATATTGTAAGTAAATCGTTACTTAGCATGATGACTACTAATATTTACTATGATATACAAGTTTATTTTAAAAAATTTAAAATTATAAAAAAATATTTGTTAAATTTATAAAGGCTTGTTGAATTTATATTATGAATTTCTTAATATGTCTTTATAATTTAACAAAATTTAATTATTACTAATGATGATATAATCTTTTTTTTACCAAAATGGATTATATAATCTTTAGTATCTATATAAATTTATGAAAAATTAAAATTATAAAAAATACATGTAACAAAGGCTATAGTTTTTAAAATTTTAAATTTGAGCAAGTATTCATAATTTAATAAAGCTTAATAGTTAACGCTTAGCAAGTAGCAATTTATTTAAAAAAAATTAAATCGTATACAAATTTTAAAAAAAAATTAAACTATGAGACCTTTTAAAAACTAAGTGAAATAATAGAATATTACAAACCAATTTAATATATATAAATTTCAATAAAAATTAACATATAAAAGGTGTAAAGTTCAAGCCATATACATCATACACATCATCAAAACCAAGTTGAAACGAGGTCACTCTACTTTCTCAAGCATCATGCTATCAACTCTCAAGTGATAGATAGAACCATGCATGTCACATAACAACGGACCTTACTTCGTTCCGTTTAAGGTTCTTTTTTACAAAACTTCCTTTCTACCAGGTCAACTTATAAAAACATTTTTTATACAAAGACATCATCCAAAAAAGTATAAAATTAAATTTAAATATGTTGACCTTTGTTTTTGTCGTTTAACTTTACATTACTTTTATTTTATTTTTTTTACAAGCATTCTCTACGTAAGCCAATTTTACCCGACTTAAATATAATTATTATATATTATAAAGTTTTATGTTTAAATATTTAATATAATTATATACTTAAAATTTTAATTCAATATTATTATTTAAAATAAAATAACTTCATATCAATTCATGTACTCAATAGATTCATTTTATAATATGAATACAAATATAAATATTTTTTCCTTTTTATATAGAACGTTACAATAATATCCATTCCACCTAAAAAAAGAATACAACAATACATCTATTCAATACTGTATTTGTTAAATTTGAATGAAACAATAATTTCTCAAAATTGACTAATTGATTACAATATAAGGACTATTATAATTCTCTCTTATCCTTATATGATGTATAATTGAATGTTATTAATTTTCTTTCCTAAATTAAAATAATATTTTTGGTAATGATAAGTTAAAAGATTTCTGTTAATGGTGAATATGTGCTATGTGCTACTTAATTATTTATGTGACTGACACGTAAAGAAGACGCCACTAACACTGAGAGAGAAACAGCATACAATTCCTTTCCTTCACTTTCCCAAATATGTTCCTTATTCCCACTGTCTCCATTTACTGTTTAGAAGAAAGACGACATTAGCTTCGTCTTTCAAACAGAATCTAACACATGGTTTTTCTCGTTGTTAGAACTTGAATTAGTAGCTGCATTCCATTTTTCTCCCCTTGGATGAATCTGGTGCCCTTTCTTCTTTGGACTGTCTTCTTATTGTTTGATGAAATGCTTAACCAGATTTTCTTTTCATGTGAAACAGATGGCACTGACTTTGAAAGAAGAAGACGCAGCTCACTGGGTTTACAGAGGCGAAGGAGCTGTTAATCTTGTGCTCGCATACACTGGATCCTCTCCTTCTTTTGTATGTCTTTTCTTTCTTTCGATTGTTGTAACTGAACTGTGTGCTCAGATGAATGTTTTTCAAGCTTAATGTATATTGTGTGTGTGTGTAGATTGGGAAAGTGATCCGCATACGTAAGGCTCCGAGGTATGGATCACACTCAATGGGCGTGAGTGTGAGGAATAGCGTAGCTTTGACTCCACTCGAACGCGTCCTCTGGAAAGATGTGCATCAACTTATTTCCTCCTCAGACAAGGAAATTGTTGGTCAACTATATGTCCAGCATGTTATGAAGCCCTTGCTTGGTTCCAACTATGTAGATGCTGGGGTATGTATATAGGTGACCGTTGCATGGATTTTTTGTCAGAAACCCATAAACGAGACTTGTTTTATTGACTGAAAGTGGTTATTTTTATCATCGTGTATTGGAGAGCACGTGTATTGACTAGAAATGTAGCCAAAATCATGTATATAAGTAGGAGACATATCTCACATCACGAGGGAGCTTTTGAGATTAGTTTAGGCGCATACCTAAGCAGTAACTAGGAAAGCCTAAATCGTTCTTCTAATTACAGCAACTAAAAAAACTAATGATTACAACAAACCATGGAAACAAATAAATTTTCCTCATTATCATGTCTTCTTACCTTAGTGTCCCCAAATCAGGTACTAGTACTTTACACACCATTTTAAGATAGTTATTACTTGTCTCTATTCTAATCAATTTTGTTATTGATAAAATAGGATTTAGTGAATTGCTGTGATTTTTGGAATGGAGTGGTTAAGATTTTGCGTGAGAAAGTTTGTGATTGTGATTGTGATACTTGACCTATGCCTCTTTGGTATTTGTTAGATGCACGTCCTGGTGACCAGGGAATTCCTTGAGCTGGTTGAGAAGAATGTTACTGGTGACCGTCCTGCGTGGCGAGCTGATGCTGCCCGGGTTGATACACATTGTGATTTTGGCCTTCTCATGTCTGATCATTCTCTCTTTGCTCATGGTAATGAGATATGTATCACTAGGCTTGCTTCTACTGATTAACATTTTTTTGTTTTCCTTTTAGATTAAATATGTATGTTTTAGCACTGTATCATACATAGCTGAGATATCACCAGTTGCCAGTGTGAGAAGTTAGTACATAAACTTGTCAGATGTTTAAAAGTTCTGTATTAAGCTTCCTGTCATTTCAGGTAGTCAAGGATCTAGCCTCTGCTTATCTGTTGAGATAAAGGTATAGTCTGCATTATGTCACACACTATTATTCTTTGGTTTATTTTTCTCTCCTTAAAGATTACCTTAGTTTACATTGAATATCTTTATCTTGCCTTCAGCCCTTTCCTCTCAGTCTTTCTCTTTTGCTTGGTTGTAACAACAACTTTTATTTTACCTCAAAAAGTAGCCCAAATGCGGGTTTCTTCCACTTTCAAGATTCATATCTGAAGGAAATGCTATCAAAAGGAGAATAACTCGATTTGAAATGCACCAAACTCTGAAATTGCTTCAAGGAGAGGTACATCCTACAAAACTTAATCTTTTATGGTGATCCAGTGGCTGCGTAGTGCATACTTCCTTTTGTCATATGTTCTAGGCTCAGCATTTAATTCTATCTTTTTTTATTGATGTTGTAACAGTCAATGTTCATTTTTTTTTGGCACTAAATCTGAGTTAGATATTCGTTGAATATGTTTGTAGATATTACAGCTAAGTGAGTACAATCCACTTGATCTGTTCTCTGGATCGAAGGAAAAGATTCAGAAAGCTATTAAAGGTCTCCTTTCAACTCCTCAAAACAATTTTCGTGTATTTTTGAATGGCTCTCTCATACTTGGAGGACTGGGAGGTTTTGCAAAAAATACAGATTTATGTATTGCTAAAGAATTTGAAGATGAACTTAAGTCAGTCATTCAAGCTGATGATGATCTATGTACAGAGAACTTATTTACTCTTGTTACCGAGGCTTTGCAAAAGTCAGGAGTCCTTGATAAGCTCCTGGAGGTTCAGAAGCTTGATAATATTGACATAGAAGGAGTTATCCATGCATATTATAACATTACTTCTCAACAGTGCATGGTGTGTAAGGAATTGAGTGAAGAACAGGCTAAAATATTTACCCCTTTGCATTCAGCTTCATTGGATGAAAGTTTGAGAGTTGTAAAGGACTACCTGATAGCAACAACTGCAAAAGACTGCAGTTTGATGTTGTGTTTTAGACCAAGGAATGAGGAGGATTCTGGATCCATGTACGATAATGTATATCTTGACTCAACTAAGCAATCCTTTAATTATAAGGTAGTCAAAACATTACCTTTATTATTATTGGTTGAAATTTAGTTTATAGTGTTTGCTTGAATATGTTAAGTTCATTTTTATGTTGATTTAAGGCCTTACTTGGGGATGCTGCAGCTTTCTTAAAAACTGCTGTCCTGTAGATGCTATGAACAGCTAGTTCTAACTGTCACTCAGAATTTGTTTGGTGACAATGATATAAAGTATGACGTGAATTCACCTTAATCAAACAATAATGGGTTTCGTAAAAATTATTGTACAACTGCTCCAAGTATTTAAAGTTACTAAAAACAGGTTTTATAAAATCTAATGGGTGCAAGTTTAAATTAGGAAAGGATAAAGTCAGAATTTAAGAGAAGACAAAATGTTTTCAGGTATTTCATACTTTTTCAGGCAGTGCAGCTTTGAAGAGCATCCCCATTGTAGTACTTCTCAAAAAAGAAAAGTGGCTTTTAAAAGAAACTATCAAACAATTTTTATCTGACATAGTTTATAACTTATTCTGTTGAAAAGGAATCTTAATGTTTGCATAGGCATCACCTATGATTCCTTTAGTAAAAAGTGGATTTCAAATTTATTGACCCCTATTTTCCGTTTTGGTTGCCTGGACCTTTGAACAAGTTTTTCCTTACTCATATGATTTGATGGTCTACTTTGATGTACTTGATTTGCATTACTTGAGAAAATAACTGTTAATATCTTGTAGTGATTGTACTCAGTTTTTTTAGTTAAAGAAAATGCAACAATAACATGTAAAAGTTCTCAAGATGAATGCCATAATTTATAGGACATAGTTCTGAATTATTGTCTCCTTTAACCATAGGTTGCAATTCTTAAAGATCTTATTCTTTTTATCTTTATCTAGAAAAATGAATTTCAGCTGTAATGGTTATCCATTTATTGGCATTGAATATCTTAGTTTGATTGCAACTTGATCTATATTAGGTGTATTTTATCGACCTTGATTTAAAGCGTTTGAGTAAAGTTGAAGACTACTATGAATTAGATAAGAAGATAGTGAAATGCTACAGACAAATTATCAAAATAGATCAAGGAAGAAATGAAGAGACAGGCTGGAAGGCATCGAATGCTGCATATTGAGATTTAATAGGTTCGATAGTGTTCTTTTCTTACTTCCAAAATGTTGCAAGGTGAAATCATAAGTATGTTGGGGCTGTCAGATTCCCCTGTTTATGTATTTATGCTTGTATTTTTTTTTCTTCTAGTTCTTCTAGTATTTGTTGCCTCCTGAAATATGATATCTCATGAAAGTAACTTTTTTTGGTAAAACATATTTAGTGTTGGTTTTCTGCATGATACATTGGGTTGTGTAAGCTTGTCTGTTGTTATGATAAATTCTCTCGTCACTATTTCTAATGTTTAGTCTGTAGATATGTGTGGCCCACTGCAACTCTCGGGGACAGGTGTCATTTTCACACTTTCTAACAGCGGCTACCACTGTAAGTTCAATTAAACGGGAAAGACAAAATTGTCTTCATTTTAAAAATTAAGAAATTAAATTAAACTTTTTAATAATAAAAAGATCAAATTAAATAAATTAAATAAAAGGAGGAATCTAAAGAGTAATTTAGTCTCAACATTATATATCATTTACATATATATTTTAAGTTTTTTTTTTCATTCTCTTTAATCTTAGATTTTGATATAAATTATGATTCACGGTTTAAAAATTAACATAGTGATCACAATTTGAATATGCATTTGATAACCTCGTACCAGAGCAATAGATTGTCTATTGTAATGTAAAATTTTGTCCTTTTCATTCTTCACTAATTAGTAATTACCAATCATAAAGGACGCACGTAACAAAGGATAGTTGGGACACAAAAAAGCATGCATGTCCCAGCTACCATCTAAAGCTTAAAGTTTAGAAGTCAATATTAAATTTAGAAAAAATTAAGGGGTCAAAATAAAATTTAGAAAAAGTTAAAGGGAAATCTAAAATTTTAAGAAAGTTGTGCCGAAATAGACACTGGAGGGACATACTTGACTCGTGACAACAAGAGAATGACACACACATGTTAATTGAAACCTGAGTGCTAACATGATAACTAATGTGGTATAGTCTTTAATGGCAATGAAACTCTTCAATTTGAAATTTTCTGACCTTTTGATGTGATGTTAGCTCAGCTGAAAATGATTGGAAATTGGGTTTATCAAGGTTAGGGGAGATCATAATAACTAATAGAAACGTGAAAGCAACAGTGTATAGCTTCACAAGAGACGTGAAAATTCACAAAAAAACGCATATGCAAACACGCTGAGAATATGACATTTGCTACCTCTATAGAGAAAGGAAAATAGAGTCATCTTGGTAGCTACCTTTGTTTGAGTCTTGTGCTTTGTCTATACCAGAAGGATAAGATAGAAACTCCTTCTCATTATTGTGTGCTTGCATCTCATGCTTTGTCAATGTCATTGTGTCTGCATGTCTTGTTTAGCAGCGAAGTGCAGAATAGAATCTTTTTGCATTGCTTACTGTGTGGAGGAAGAGTAGATTTGTGTCTTGCTCTTGCACTTTGTCCAACAAATGCTATATTCAATAGAGAAAAAAAATGGGTCTGGTGATGATGTGACTATTGGATTTGTTTAACAAACTGCAGAATATTAGATTATATTTTTATTATTAATGTGGTTGTTTGAATTAATAAATTATAGAATATTATATTAGATTTTTATGTTATTTTTTTAAAAATAAAGTCATATTGACCGATAGAATAAATTTGTTTTAGGCATGATCTATTAGTAATTCTGTTTTGGATATACTTTATATATACGTTGCATTATATATGAATAAAATATCTTATGCCATTACAATATCTTTGTTTCTTTTACTTTTTATAATTTATATCTACTTATATAAACAAAACAACAACAAATTGATATCTGAGTTCTTATATTTGAGGGATTTGTAAGTTAAAAGAAACACTAATGGAGGGAGAAACACATTACACAACAAGTCCATCACTAATTTTTGATGGTGAGGAGTATGAGTTATGAGCTATAAGGATGATAAATCATCTTGAAGTGTTGGATCTTTGGGAGACAATAAAAGAAAACTATGATGTTCCTGAATTACCTGCAAATCCAACAATGGCTCAAATGAAGTATCACTAATAGAGGAAGACAAAAAAGGCCAAAGCCAAAAATTGTCTTTTTTCTGCTATGTCAAAAATTATCTTTACAAGAATTATGAACTTTAAATTTGGAAAAGAGATTTGGGATTATCGTAAATCAAAAAATGATGGCTGTGAAAGAACCAAAGACATGCAAGTGCTCAACTTGGGTAGAGAATTCGAGATGCAAAACATGAAGGAGATAAATATAATTAAAGGTTATGCTGACTTTAAGCATAGCAAATAAAGTGTGACTTCTTAGGAAGAACTTTGTTGATGAAAGAATAGTGCAAAAAATTATGTACATGAAAAGTATGAATCGAAGATATCAATATTGGAGGAGTCAAAAGACTTGTCAACCATCACCTTAGGAGAATTGCTAAATGCTTTATAGACACAAGAACAGAGAAGAATGATGAGACAAGAAGAGGTTGTACAAGGTTCTTTTCATACGAAAACACAAAATTCAAAAAGTGGAAAAACAAGAAAAGTAACAAATGAAAGAACAAAAAGCCATAAAACTCCAACAAGCAACAACGTGAGACTCTTCCTTCTTGTCTCGTTGCAAAAAGACAAACCATCCTTAGGGAAAATGTTTGTGGAGGCCAGATGTAAGTGTAGAAAATGTGGCAATATGGGACATGTAAAACAAATATGCAAGTCTAAACCAGAGGAGGCGAAGATGACTATAGAGGAACAAGAAAATGAACAACTTTTTGTTGCAACATGCTTTGCTACAAGTAACAATTCCAGTGATTCATGGTTAATTGACAACAGTTGCACAAACCATATGACTAATGACGAGAGATATTTTAAAGAGCTTGATACAACCATCGTTTCCAAAGTAAATATTGGAAATGGCGATTTCATCTCAATCAAGGGAAGATGGACCATTGCTATTGAAAGCTTGACAGGTTTGAAATATATCTTTGATGTCTAATATGTGCCTAACATTGATCAAAATTTGCTTAGTGTTTCACAACTTATAAAAAAGGGCTTCAAAGTTATATTTGAAGACAATTGGTGTTTGATCAAAGATGTAAAAGAAAAAAAATGTATTAGAGTGAAAATGAGAGCCAAAAGTTATGCTCTAAATCTGATGAAGGAAGAGCTAAAGGTGATAGAAAAAATGACACATAGGAGCTGGTGGACAGACCTCCTCAACATAAGCAACATGAGGGGTTTCAAATCAAAGGAGAGGAGGAGAAAATTTACAAGTTGAAAAAGGCTTTATATGGTCTTAAACATGCTCCTAGGATTTGGTATAGCTGGATAAATGATCATCTTCAAAATCTTGGATTTGTTAAAAGTCCAAGTGAAACTACATTATATGTGAAGTTGGTATATTCAAATTTAATTATTATTACTATCTATGTTGATGATTTGCTTGTGACAGGAAGTGATGAGAAACTCATAAAAGAGTTTAAAGTTGAAATGTTCAAAGTGTTTGAAATGATGAACCTTGGCTTGATGAGTTATTTTTTAGGAATAGAGGTGAAACAAGATCTTAGTGGAATCGTCATTTTCCAAAAGAACTATGCAAGGGAAATACTAAAAAAGTTTCATATGGAGGACTGCAAAAGCTTCGATGAACCAAAATGAGAAGTTTACAAGGATGATGAAGCTAATAAAGTTGATGAAAAACATTACAGAAGCCTGATTGGTTGCTTAATGTATCTTACTACAACTAGACCTAACATTTTGTTTGCAGTAAATTTACTTTCAAGGTTTATGCATTGTGCTAGTGAAATACATTTTCAAGTTGCCAAATGAGTAGTTAGATATATTAAAGGCACTTCAGACCATGGTATAATGTACTCTTATTTTTATAATTTTAAGTTTCATGGATACTCTGACTAGGCAGGTTGTGTTGATGACATGAGAAGTACCTCTAGTTACTGTTTTTCTTTTGGTTCTAGAGTTTTTTTCTTGGTATTCTAAAAAGCAAGATGTAATAGCTCAATCAATTGTAGAAGCAGAGTATGTAGGTGTTGTTGCTATAGTGAATCAAGCTCTTTGAATAAGGAAAATCAAGACATATTTGTATATGGAACAAGAAAAAAACACAGATTTTTGTAGACAATCAGACTTCAATCTCAATTACAAATGATTTGGTGTTTCATGGCAAAACTAAGCATTTCAAGATAAAGCTTTATCTTCTAAGAGAGGTTTAGAGAGAAGGAGAAGTGAAACTACTATACTGCAAAACAAAGAATCAAAGTGCTAATATTCTAACCATGAAAGTCAAAGAGAAGTATTAATGATGTGACTGTTGAAACTGTCTAACAAACTGTAGAATATTAAATCATATTTTTTGTTATTGATATGACTATTCGAATTAACAAACTGTAGAATATTATATTAAATTTTTATGTTATTTTTTAAAAAAATAAAAGTCATGTTGATTGATAGGATAAATCTGTTTTAATCTTATTTTTTAAGTATGATCTACTAATAATTCTGTTTTGAATATGCTTTATATATATGTTGTCTTATATCTAAATAAAATATCTTCTGTAATTATAATATTTTTTTTATTTATTTTACTTTTTATAATTTATATCTATTGATATAAACAAAACAACAATAGAGTCAAATAATTGAATAATCCACTTGAAACATATCTAATCTATCTCAATAGCCGTAATGAAAATTATCCATTTATCCAAGCTATATTATTCATTTCAAGTTCTATTTTTTTTTTTTTCCAGTTTGACACAACATACAACATATTTTAAAGGTTTCCTTTTCGAAAGATGACACTAATAGTTGCAGTGCAGTGATTCTATTTCCCCATCTTCTCTTTTTCTCACCTAAGAAGCAAGAAAGTAGAATTACATGATTATATCCATGTTAGTGGATTCAAAGGAAAGAAATAAAGATAAAAAGTTAATGTTAGAAGTTTAGCTGCACTTATTGAACCTTAAAAGGTTGGCAAAGGAGATGGTGTTACAGGTTCACTTGTAAAGTTGTTGAATTATTGCAGCAAATGAAATTGAATCTTTTCCTATTTTTTAACTATTGCACACTGGAATTCATAGTGTGTGAGAGGCATCTTCGGAGTGTAGGCATCTGCATGGATAAGAGTGAATAATACCAACAAGATGAGAACTTCAATTCCTATGTATACAAACCAATCCAATAAAAAGTTATACGAAGAGTTGGGTTCACCTTAGAAACTTTAATCTGGATTGCGACTGCAAGACTTTGTATCATTCGTCTCTCTTGAAGTTTGAAGGCAGCCGATCAACAACAATCTACGGGCAATGCATGATAATAGGAAATAGTTAATAGCAAAATCATCTTAATCACAACTCAAACCAAACTTAATCATAAAATGATAAATGTTTTGACAGAGTTTTATTTTGGGTGGTTTAGTTGAAGGGGAGGAAGGCTTTTAAAAATCTTGGTGGGGTTTACATATGTAAACAATGTTTAATAATATATTTTCCGTGGTTAATCATGCATAAGTGATTAATTTTTATTAATTATTTCAATAATTTCTTATTATTAAATATTTTAATAATATTTTTAATTATATATCAATTATTAATATATCATATTTATTTTTTAATACATTATAAAATAAAATTAATTATATTTATATATAATTAATTATATTTAATAGCTAATAATTTCAAACACTATTAATTATTTATGAAATAAAATTAATTATTTTTATAATATAATTAATCACATATGTGATTAATAACTTTAATACATTATAAATTAATTATATTTATACATATAATTAATATTAATCATAATAAAATTTTTATATAATTATATTTATTTATCAATAATCACTTATACAATAAAATTAATGACATTTTTAGGCATAATTTACCACCGTCTGGGTAAAGGTTGGGTGTAAAAAATAATCCGTACAAAAAGCTTTTTCCAATATTTCCTCTCTCATCAGAGCGGAATTGCGAAGAAATTGGCACTGTGGACGTTGCTTTTCCGGTGTTGCCCTTCTCACAAGACCTGGTGCCTGCTGCTGTGTTTTCTTGAGCTGGTCCTCGTCTTCTGCTCGCAGGTATGTGCTACTCTTCTTCTTCTTCTTCGGTCTCTTTTTTTCCTCACGCATGTTTGCTCTTTATTTTTCCATTGTCCTTGTTCTGTTGGGTTCTGTTGTTTTAGTTGAGATTAGTGCCACTTTTTCTGTTTTGTGTAAGGTTTGAACTCGGATCTTCAACATGCATGCCTCTACCATCATTGTCCAAAGTGCTCCGATCTGTGATTTTCTTGGCCTGGAACCGGTTATGAGTAAGCATAACCGATTATGCTCAAACATAATCGATTATTCTTACGAGCATAACCATTTTTTCTTACTATTATTTGGGCAACTGATTTGTGGCTGTTTTGGAAAATGATTTAGGATTAAACAATGACAACATATCCTTGTTTTGCTTAGGATGTTAATTTTTTTTTAAAATGGTTTAATGGTCTGAATTTCTTTAGTGATTAATTGAAAACATTAAATGAAATTGGTGTTGTGTGTGGTGAAACTGCTATATTGCATAGATACACACTCAAGTGTGCTTGCACTCTTGCAGGCACGATCTCAGACATTCTTTAAAGCCTGAGATATATATATCAGTACTTAATTAGCAAACTCAAGACCTTATTACTAGTTACTATAGTTAGTATTTTGATTGAATACAGCTTTTCTGATACGCTCCAATCATTATGTTTCCCAAGTAGCATAGAGTACTCGCATAGACCACATAAGATCTCAATTGGGAGCGAGAATGCGTGGCATTTAAAGTTAAAAAGTATAGATGGAAACAAATAGGAAGTAAAGAGGTATACAAAGAAGAGAAAAAGAAAACAAAGATGTTTGTAGTGTCTTTCTTTGTCAGCGATGAACCTTTATTTAGGAAATTGTAAAGCTTTTTCTAACATGTGTTTCTGATCTTAAATGAATTATTGATTAAACTAATTTTCAAATATTTTTGTTACTTCTTTAAATTTGAAGTAATTAGAGTCGCTTAGAAACACCTGCTTTTGATTTTTCACTGTATACTTGAATGCTATTAGTTTTCTACTCGTGAGTGACAACACTTTCACTTTTTTAATTTCACCATGATTTTTTTAATGATCTAATATGACCAAGTTCAATTAACACATATATGCTTCTTCGCTTCTATACCAGTAACCAATTATTTGTGTGTTTGATTTGTCTATAACTACGATATATTATTATTACTCTGTGTTATGGCTGAGTAATGATTAATAATTTCTGAGGTTGCTTGCCTTGTTTCTCTTAATTTCTTTCTAAGCTGAGTCTAATTCTCCCCCTCGTGTTTGAAATTCAAATGATGTGTATTTATTATTACCAGCATAACCATTTTTTTTAGTTGATCAACTCATTTGTGCTTATTTTGGAAATTGTTTTAGGTTTAGGATTAAACAATGATGATTGAATTTAATCATCATTTAAGGATTGTGTATGGCCTGTTGTTATAACAATGTGTCAATTGAAATTTAAAAGGGATTTGGTAAACAATTAGGAATGGTGGTGTTCCTTATTATACATTTTAAAGTTCAATTATTGTTATTGTTTTAATTTGGAGTAAAATTTAGAATAATTATATCATTTACAACTATGACTATAGTATATGAATTATAAATATGTCATTTCATTTTTTTGGAAGGTTGAAATGTGTCTTTAAATTGTGAGAAATAATAATATATTTTTTTTTTGGGAAGGCATGTCTTCTAAACAAATGGCAAACATAGACCTTGATGAGTTAGAGGAAGAGGAAATGGTTTGTAATGGAATGGGAGTAGAGAGGCAAATAATTAGTCATTGTTAACAAGATTTGCAAACAAGAATGCAGGTGGCCACTATGATTTTATTGTATTGTGGTAGGCATGCATTTCATCTACTCAATTTGTTATCAAAAAGGCACTTGAATGTTAGTGATTTTGGTCCTCAAAGAGAGCACAGGCATCATGAATTAATAATGTATCTAATTCATACAGAGAGGTGTCGTGATATAATTTGAATGGGACTTGAAGCATTCATCCAATTACGTTAGAGATTAAGAGGTACTGGTATAGTTAAGGATAACATGAAGCTGACAGCAGAGGAGCAAGTAAGAGTTTTTGCACATCATAGATCACAATGTGAAAAATTGAACAGTTTCTTTCTTTTTACATTGATCTGGTGAGATTGTCAGTGGCCACTTTCACAATGAAATGTGGAATGAATATCAATACTAATATTTTATTTTCTATTTTAATTGTGGGTGTTATTTGTACTTGGATGACAAATGGCAAATAAACCTTATTACAATTTGAGTTATTTGTTATGTACAAACTTTATTATCATTTCATGAGGTGGAAATATTTTATTATTAACTTGATCTTGTTACTGTTTTATGGACAAATATTTATGTTAAATTTATAGGTTGCAAAATGAGCAAAGGAAAGGAACAAGTAGGTGATCGTAGTAAACATGTAAGAGAAATGTGGAGGTGGACGGATGAGATGGACAGTCGTCTACTAAATGCAATGGTTGAAGAAGCTCGAACAGGTAATAGGATAGATGGAAGTTGGACACCACAAGCTTATAGAAATATTGTCCAAACCTTGAGAAATTCAGGATTAAAGGATGTTACAAAAAATCATGTAAAAAATAGACAAAAAACATTGAAAGATAAATGGCGTGAAGTTCATGACCTATTCAATGATCTTAGTGGATTTGTTTGGAGTCCAATGACAAAGAGGTTTGAGGCTGACGATGAGCTTTGGGATGAACTAATAAAGGTAAATGTTGTTATACATTTTCTTTCAACTCGTATGTTGCAAATGATGATTGTTTGGTTACCCAATTGTGATATTATAATATCATTCATGTAGGCTAACCCATCGACTGCAAAATGGAAAGCTTCTCAAGTGAGGCACTATGATCTTCTTGAGGAAGTTTATGGTTCAGATAGTGCCACAAAACCCATGGAATGTACTCCAATGCAAATTCATCGAGCTATGGATAGGGAAAATGTTGCTATTGACTCCAAGATAATGTCGAGTTCATATAAGGAAAAAAGAGGCAAAGATGAAAAACAAAAGAAAAGGCAAAAAACACATCAACCTCACTCTCCTGAGCCTGAAGCATCAAAGAACATTGCACATATATTAAATCATAGTCGCTATTTCAGCAAACAAAAACAAATGACATCATATGCTGATGATTTCCTTTTAAGGGATCTCGTCCATCCTAAGATAATGGATTTTGATTATTTTATGACTAGTGGTCTTCAATTTCAGGAATTACTCTCCTTCCAAGGACTTGACACGTTTGTCTCACTTGAGGGTACCTATTATCCAGACTTGATAAAGGTTTTCTATGCAAACTTAACCATATTTGACAATGGTGACTTGTGTTCTGAGGTTTGTAAAGTGAAGATTCGAGTTAGACCACGTGATTGGTTGGCTATATCTAATTTGAAGTACCAAGGGCAAAAGTTCCAGCTCACCAAACTACCTGACAACATTGGGTATCATCGTGGTCAGGCATTGGATGCGATGGTTAGACCAGAATTGCAAGGACGTAATTGTAAAAATGCGGGTAGTTTGACAATTGAAGATAGACTCTTGCATTATGTATTTGTGCATATTTTGATGCCACGCGGGAGCAACTATGCACAAGTTTTGACAGAAGACATCTTTATTCTTTGGGCTATCAAACAACGGATTCAAATCAATTGGCCATATCATATTTGTCAATATATGAAGAAGTGCAAGGTGAATGGGATGCCCCTTCCATATGGTTTACTAATAACCAAGATAATGGAATTTCATCACATTCGTCTTAGTGTGGAGAATGGGAGTTTACCTGGTTGGTCTAATCGTTTCAATAAGAAAAGCCTAAAGAAATTGAAAGTTATACAGGTTGATGGAGTGTGGCAACATGTTGATCAAAACATGCCGATGCTCATGGAACATGGAGAGGAGGAAGGTGACTCAGAAAGTGCTGAAGAACCTCAAGGTGGTCAACCTCAAGCAACCCAAGTAACTCCCAATAATGAAATGTTAAACCGAATTTTCACTAGTATACAAGGTTTACAGGATGAATTAAACAGTTTAATAGTTACTGTACGTGAGGGATTCCAAAGGGTTGACAACAGGTTTGATGACTTTGATAAACGGTTTAAAGATCTTAATCATCTCTACCAGCAAGGCTCACCCCAATAGAAGGTAGTTTATGTTAATTGTTGACATTAGACTACTTTAGATCATATTTGTCTACATTTGTAGTATAAGTTTATCTTTGTTGGTGCACTTTGGATTTTTATTATGGATTGTTATTATAATATGTTGAACTTTTATTATCTTCTATTATATATAAAATGATTGTGAGCATCAATTCAAGTCTGATAGTTGTCACTTGAATCATATAATTGATATACTTGTCATAAGTAGCTAGTTAGATGATTATATCTTTTGTGCTTGTTTAAAAAATTTAAATTAAGGTGTGGTTTTTGCAATACAAGCCACGACCATCTTTGTCTTGAGGAATTGGATAAGTTTCAATTGCTGGATAGTGATTGTCACAAATTGATAGTTGATTATCAGCCTTTCAATTATTTGAAAAATTATTGCATGTATTGGTTATTTGTGTATACAGAGGTGTCTAAAACACAAATTGTATTTGAAAATTAAGTCATTATATTTGAGTATTTAACCGGTGAGAAATAATTGTTATCATAAATTTTAACATAGTATTTTTAGAAGTTAATAAACTTTGTGTATACGGTGGTTTGTAGCCATATAAGAGAGTGTAACAAACTTAATATTATTGTGATTATATAAGGTACTAACTTGGGGTAAATTTTGGAAAACACCACTAGTTTCATGTGGCTGAGACACTATTGGCATTGAAGTATCTTCACGTGATGGGCTTAGTGTACTGGGATTTGAAGCCAGAGAATGTGCTTGTGAGGGTGGATGGGCACATTCTGCTTTCAGATTTTGATCTTTCGCTCAAATGTGACGTTCCCAAGCTGTTAAGGAGTAAGCAGATTGGAACACACCATCAAGATTACAATCAGCTGAAGTACTTTCAGCTGTATTTTTCATTTTGGTGTAAAATTTATCTACTTTTTGGTAGGGGAAAGTGATAACTTATCTGAGGTACTTGTGTGTTGCAGAAAACTGGTGTCAGTAGAACTTCACTGTTCAAGGTAAAGGCAAAAGGTGATGAAGTTAATTGCAACTGTTGAAGGAATCACGTCCATTGTCCTAGACCCAGACAAAAATACAGTGACAGTGATTGGTGAGGCTGATCCATTAAGGATAATAAAGAATGTTAGAAAATTCAGAAAATCAGCAACCATTGTCAGTATTGACCCCCAAAGGAAGAAAAAGAGGAGAAAGAGAAAAAGTATGTTGTTACTCATACTCCGAATTGGAGTCGGAGATTTGATGTGTGGCCTCACTGTACATGACTGTTGAAGATGGGTATAGTCACTGTTCCATTATGTAATTAACTCATTCTTCTTGTGCCATTCGTACTATTGTTAATTTCTTTATAATATAAAATAGTTTATCTGTTACCTGATATAGAAGTTATGCTGTGAATAACATGGGGAGGCCAACCTATTCTTTGTATAATACTTTTTTCATATTTTGAGTTCGATTTTTGTTATAGTGGTCGCTCCGTCGGTATTCACCTTGTCTCGCTGCAAAATCTGCAGGAGCAGAAATTTAGATTCTTAATGTGTTTTTATCATCAAAACATGGTATCTAACTTATTTATGGATGCTGCCGCCCATTATATAAAAAATATCACATTGATTTTTCATTCTTATTGTTGAATACGATGTGATTCATGTAGTGGACCTTATCTAATAGGATAAGGTTATGTATAATATGTATTCCTGTGTTTGGATGGATGGACTGTTGTATTGAATCTGCAGCAAGCTAATACGATGCAGCATGGCTCAGCTGTGAGACTGGCTATAAATTATAATGTTGATTCTAAACATGGGCCATAATCCATTTTATTTGGTTTGAACGGGGACAGCGCTCTCTTATATTTTAATATTAGTATTAGCATGAAGGTAGATTGAAAAAAATTACACGGTCACTAACCGAGGCATGAATAAAAAATGGTTTTATAAAGATCAGCCCGTAGGTTAAAAACCCATTAAAAAATTGAAGGTAAGCAAATGAAGAAAATTAGTTATAGAAATTAAATTTTTGGGTAAAACAAGTAGGCATTATGTTATGATGTTCATCATACTTTTACTAGTAACAATCGAATAAAATTGATGGGCGCGACCTGTCTGTGATTGCGCAAAACTAGTGAGCAGCACTAAGGTATGTTTATTGACCGGACCAAAAGTACAAAATTTGTAAGATAACATTAGGAATTGATGATGTTATGTTGCCTTGTTGTGTTAGATCAAATTAAGGTGCCTTAAACTTTGATGGATTGTAAATTTGTAGTAGAACTGTGGAGGTGTACAAATAGTAAAATGTACAATGATTCACAAGGGATGTTTTGATCCGGAGTTGTTGAGACAAGGTCGAATGGATATCAGGATATGCACATTCACATTTCCCGTATTTTCGAGACATTAGAAGTTAGTATTTAAAATAAGGCAATGTCCTCGGACACAGTAAATTGGCGTTTTAATAAATTGGAAACCGTTGCATTTACAGAGTACAGATTTTACTAGACATACTATCTCATTCATGTCTCTTGATCTCAATTTCCCTATACTTTGTAAGACATAGATTTACACTTAAAGGTGGATCAAACTTCATTTATGCCATACAATTATTATTCATAATTCGGCATTCAAATTCATGTATATTAAAATTGAGAGTGCGAAAAAGAAAGAAAAAGACCGATAAGTAGACGTGTAAATAGAATTCCATCATACAAGAATTTTATGAGGAAAATGGACAAACCATCTTGAATACAAAGTACTGTGCAGGTAAAATATACAAGCCGGAAAGAAGTACGATATATATCTCCATCATTCTGCCGAACAGCTCCGTTTTGTACAGTTATCTCTTCACCAGCAAAATTTCTTTTTCTGCTTTACAAAAACATTGGACATACTTTTAAGAGTTCCCAAGCAAGATAGTAACAATTATTTGAACTTTACCTTCTGAATTTATAAAAGATGCAAATATGTTTACCTACCTCAAATTTGCTTCTTTCCTGACTATCTATGTATGCCAGAAGTTCTTCTTGTCTAATCAAAGCTTCATATAAAGCCTGTTTAGAAAATAGAATACATTGTATTTCATATATTAACATATATTTAACAGTGAATTACAATGCCATAAATATATAATCAATAGCAAAGCGGCAGTTTTGAAGTAGATTCTAAGCTAAGAAACATGTATTAAATTTGTTGGAAACGTGTCTTAGATGTTGTTAAAGCAGTTTTAATTAGGTTGTTAATGAATTAGTTAGTTTTATATTTTATTATTTAGTTATCAGTAATAACTCTTAAAATCATAGAACATGATTTTTATTCAGTTATTGTTTGTGTATTTAAATATAAGTTAGATTCAATAAAATAACACACTTCTACGGTGTAAAATAAAGTTATATTATTTATTAGTTAAATTATTTTTCCTTTATCCTAAAACTAAAGTCAATAATTCATATTAAGAGCCTTATTTTTAAGAAACTTGTGAGAGTGAGAGTGAGAGTGAGTTACCATGAACGGAAAAATCACCATTTCATCAATTGTTTTACTAGTGTTTAATGGAAAAAAAAACTATCAAATTTGGGCCATGAGAATGGAAGCTTACCTAGAAACACTAAATCTTTCAAAACCTGTAAAAGAAGATTATGAAATTTTTTCTCTGCTAGACAACCCCATAGTAGCCCAGAGAAGGACAAAAACACAAGGAAGTCAAAAGCAAAGACTTGTTTATTAGTTATTGTTTCATCTATTATCTTCACTCGAATCATGACATTAAAGTCACCAAAAGAGATATGAGATTTTCTCAATAGGGAATATAAAGAAGATGTCAAGATCAAAGAGATGAAAGTTTTCAATTTAATTGGGGAATTTAAAATACAAAGGATGAAGAAGTCTAGAATAATGAATGAGTATTCTAATCGACTTCTTGACATTGCAAATTGAGTTAGATTATTCGGTTAGGAGTTCCAAGACTTTAGAATTGTCTAGAAAATTCTAGTTACTCTTCTTGAAAGATTTGAATACACAATCTCTTCTTTAGAAAATTCTAAAGATTTGACAATTATTTTTTTGACAGAAGTGTTGAGTGTTTTATAAGCCCAAAAACAAAGAAGACTTATGAGACAAGAAAACATAATTGAAAGAGTTTGGCAAGAAAAGTTGCAGATCAACCAAAAAACAAAACAAAACAAATGGAGGGTAGATTAGGAAGAAAGTGAAGAAAGTTCAAAAGGTAAATCAAAATATCCACCATGTTGGCATTGTTAAAAGAAAAGTCATCCTCCATTTAGATGCTGGAGAAGACTCGATGCTAAATGTAGTGAGTGTAATCAAATGGGACATTAAGCTATTATTTGCATAAATAAGAATTACCCACATGGTGAAGAGGAAAAGACTCTTAATCAAGAAGATGAAGATTACTTATTTTCTGTCATATGTTTCTCTAGCGATGAATCAAGCCAACAAATTGACTTAATTGACAGTGGTTGTACTAACCATATGACAACAAGGATCTATTCAAGGAACTAAACATTACAAACACATAGAAAGTTCAAGTTGGAAATAGCAAGTACATTGTTGTGAAACGAAAAGGAACAATAGCAATTTCAACCTACTTAGGTACAAAGTTCAAAGTTCATTTCTAATGTGTTGTATGTTCCTAAATTTGATAAGAATTTGTTGAGTGTTGAACAACTAGTTGAAAAATGTTATAAAGTGTTGTTCAAAAACAAAAACCTCACAATTAAATATGTATATGGCAAGAACATTTTCCAAGTAAAAATAACAGGAAAAAACTTTGTTTTAAATCTATTAGAGGAGAAGCAAATTACCTTTTCAATAAAAAAAAAGATATGACTAAATTGTGGTAAAAGAAAAAAGAAGTTGAAGAAAAACAAGTTGGTTCTAAAATAACAGCCCTCCAAGTTTCCTAGTAGTGCTACTAAAGTAAAATCTGCAACTATTGTGCAGGAGCATACAAACAAGCATATACGATTGAAAAAAACAAAATAAAAGAAAAAATTGAGAAAATTGAGCATGATGAGAAGTGTGTAAAATCTCTGAGTTTAGAGTTAAAGATTATTGAATCAAAGATAAGGAGTTATGATATAGAAATGTCATCACTAAATATTGAAATTAAAGAATTGACTAAAAAGTTAAAAGTTAAAAATATTAAGGTCCAATCATATATAAGAGAACAACAAAAATATTTTAGCAAGAAAAAACTCATAGAATAGAGATTAAATTCTTAATGTCTTTACCAAGTCATTCTAAATCAATTGGTTAAATTTTTGAGAAAAAAAAAACTAAGAGTTTGTAACATTCAAAACAAGGAAGAGTGTTGAAAACGTGTCTTAGATGCTACTAAAACAATTTTAATTTTAATTTGAATAAGTTAATTAATAAATATAAAAATATTTTATTGAATTGTTAATAAATTAGTTAATTTTAAATTTTATTATTTGATTATCAGTAATAGTTTTTAAAATCACTTAATAATTTTTATTAAGTTATTTTTTATGTATTTAAATACAAATTAGATTCAATAAAATAACACCTTTCTATAATAAAAAATAAAATTATATTACTTCTTTGATAAATTATTTTTTCTTTATTCTATAATTTTTTCTTTATTTCTTTGAAATATGGTGGCAAGTCAAGTGTAGTGCGAAACATTTAATGCCTCGGGTATATAAGCTTCATCAAAAGATAATGATTCGAAGACTCAACTTACACAAAACTTCACATTCACAATCAAAAAGTTACACCTAAGCAGTTTTTGGATATGTTTATCTAAAGTATTTTTTTTAAAAAAAATAATTTTATACTTTTTTTAAATAAGCAAATTCTCTCTGTTTTCTAAAAAATAAGTTTTTAAAATATCACTTTATTAAAAAAATTAAACAAACTTGCCCAATAGCAAAGCATACAAACTTTTTTTTTCTTAAAATGGGACTTAGTAAAATAGCAGGTTGTTAAATGAAATTCAGTTACCTTCTTTGTGGCGATGAGTTCTGCTTCCAATGCATCGACACGATAAACAGCAGCATTGAGCAGCTCCTCTTTCTCATATGGCATCACATTAGGTTTTGACTGTAGCATGTCAACCTTCTCTTCAAGCTCACCAAGGCGTTTCAAAGCAGATGAGATGAGTTCTGTCTTTGTTAATCTGGGAACAGGTGACGGGGGACGAGATTCTTCCTTGGATATTGAATCAACAGTCATGATAGGCATATTTTTGGAAGAATCAGATTTAGTGTCCTGTCTTCCCTTTGTCACATGAAATGCTAGTGAACGAGCAAAAGTAAAGATGGCAACAAAGAACCCCACGATAACAGCCCAGATATAAGCACACTTTCCACCAGATTTTCCAGTCCTCAGCAAGAATTTTTCTGCAACGAATAACAAATACGTTACAATTATACTTTTCTTGGGTAGTAAAATTAAAATCCCAATCTAAAATCTACTACCTCGCAAAATTTGTTCAGTTTATCTTGATGAAAATGTATGAATTTCGTATCTTTTCTATTTACTTTCTTAGACATGTATTAACTATTGGGTAAAACAAGTTTTTGGTTCTTCATATTTTTTTATTTTTTCTATTTTTAGTTTTTTATTTTTTTATTTTTTCATAAATTATTTTATTTTATT
>JAMLFT010003327.1:0-22374 GCA_026544285.1 Pachyrhizus erosus | reverse complement strand
AAAAAAATTATTAGTTACTGATAAATAAGAATTCAAACATTTATATTACACACACATAGATATATAATTTTAATGATGTTTATGTTTTTATATATTTATTTTAAAAAAAATTAAAAACTTGCATAATATAGAAAAATATTCTAATTTATGTAAAAGGTAATATTAAAAAATATTTTCAGAACACCAATTAAGAAATCAAAAGTGAAAATTATAAAAAAAAAACTATATTGATATCAGATTTTAACAATTTTAAAAATTTTTGATTTATTAAATTTTTAATTAATCAATTTCATTATCACCCCATACTTTTTAACAGCATTTATGATTTTATTTATATCTTATAATTTTAATATTATAATAATTTTAATCAACATTTATAATAATTAAGAGTTTCAAATATTTAACTTTTTAATCAATGTTTTTTGTTGTTGTAATTATAATACTTATAATAATTATTTTATTTATAGAGTAACACATATTTTATGAAATTTTGTAAAGTTACACAAATATGCCTCTCTTGTTTTTTGTTCTTATACTAACGTCCCTTAATTTTTAAAAAATGTTCACTAACACCTCCTTATAGTTATAGGTTACATTAATATTTCTTAATATTTGTACACGTTACACTAATATTCTCTTATATATTACACTAATACCTTTTACAAGAAAGTAATTGTAATGATTAAAAAGGTAAAGAGTGTTTGTGTATTTTCACAAACTCTTGTTAGAACCAAAGATGTGGATAGTGAAATCCCTTAAAAATCTATAACTGTGATGATTACAAAAAATATTATAATTTGAAGTATGTTAATGATTTGATGAGCATGTCGACTGGAATACATCCTAAGAAATTGAAAGGTAGTACTTCTCTAACTCATACACATAAGTGTAAGTGAAGAGTGCTAAACGTCCAAAGCACTAAAAATGTTGGATATGCTCAGTAGACATTTTCGTTAAATATACGTTCATAAGTTTTTATGAAACTATATATCCAAGACATATGATTTGAAAATGCGTCATACATTGACATACAAATTAAATAAAAATCAAACTTATTTTCTACTTGTATATTTATTATGTCTGACAAGTCTTAAATACTTCAAATGCATAGGATAATTGATATAATAATAATAATAACAATAATAATAATAATAATAATAATAATAATAATAATAATAATAATAATAATAATAGTATATCTATGTTTCTATCCTTATTGTTATTTTAATGTTTAAATTCAAATGAACATTAATGAAAAAGTAATATACATAATAAAGATTTAGAGAAAGTCAAGAGTGACTTAATGTTGATGAATACTAAAAATATTTAATCAGGTGATTAAGTTTTGTAGCCAAAAGTGACATCTTAGAATACTTGGGTTGGGAAAGTCAGAAATTACTTAGAAAATATTTGATTGTATAGTCTGAAATGGTAGAGTCTTTTACTCGTAATAAAATTTTTTGATTAGTAGAACGCTCGTGTTAAGGGAAAATTATACGTAGTTTAAGAGTTGGAACAAAATAGTATAAAATCTTTTTGAGCTGTATCATGTTAAGATTACAAGAAGATTAAATTAAATGAAGAAAAAAAGATAAAAATGTAAAATTTTAAGTACCAAAGTATAAAATGTATTAATTTAAAATTCAAAAATAATTAATCAAATTATCAAATTAATTTAGGTCTAAAAAAAATAAATATCAGAATCAAACCAATTATAATTAGTTTGGTTCATATTTGAAATAAAATGAACCAATTAACTAAACCAATCTAAATCAATTTTATTTTTTTTAATTCAAATTTTTTAATTCATTAGGTCAATCTAATTTGATGAATACCCCTAAATTTAGTTAAAATATATCAAATAATTCATTTTATATAATTTTAAGTCTTTATTTTTAAAAGTAAGATAACATTAGTATGATTAAATGTGATTTTGGTCCTTGAAAAAATATCCTGATTTGATTTTAGTCCCTAAAAATCATACTTTTCATCTCTAGAATTTTTAAAATATTAAAATTTAATTATATTCTTTACTCTGTTAAGAGTTTATGTTAAACTATGAGTTGAACAACTAACAATAACAGAATAAAACTTACATTTTTCATAGAGTTCAAAAAAACTGATTGAGTCATAATTTAATGACAACTTTTAACAAAGTTAAGAAAATGGCTAAATTTTAGATTTTAAAAATTCTGAGAATGAAAAATGTAATTTTTTTCAGAAACTAAAATCAAATTAAGAAAATTTTGCAAGACCAAAATCATATTAGGATCTACTCCTGTTTTTGCATAATTGCATGTTTTAAATAGTTTGAGTTTTTATATCAAATTAATTTAATTTTTTATTCTTTAATTAATTATTCACATGTAACTTTTTGTAAATAAGCCAATTTTCTCTTAAATGTTTTAATTTTTATTCTTTTTATATATCACATATATTTATATGTATATATTACTATAGACTCATATAATAGTCAATTTTGTACATGTAATTTATCTTATTAAGATATTTTTTTATTGTGACATATAAAAATGATAGCAAAACATAGACAAATATTTTTTTCAAAATTAAAAATATTCAAGAAGATTAGTAACATTTATTAATAAGACTTGTAAAAATATAAAAGAAAAAACAATTGTTATGTTTTTTTTTGCATGGTATAAATAATTGGTATATTTAAACCTGTATAATCAATTAATTTCAACGCAACAATAAAAGATAAAATTCTTAAAAAATGCAGAAGCGAGAAGTGTGAAAATGTTGTTGAGAAAGACACATATAAAAGCATTTAGATAGGTTTAATATAATTCTTGAGTAAGGCTTATTTGATTGAAGTATTACAAAATATTGATGAAAATTGTTATTCAATGTTATATTTTTTTTTTCCACATAACATTAGATCGAATATAATTACACTAAATTGTTTGAACCAATTTCAAGTCATACACATATGTGAGTAAACAATGGTAAAAGGAGATTTGGAAATTGAAATAAATCACAAGTAGAGTAAATTATTATTTGTAATGTTAAGTTAGAAAAATAAAAAGTAAAAACAAGGAAACTAATAACATACTACTGAAATGACAAGCTTGCTTGATTCTACTTATGACATAAATAAAGAAGAAAGCAATTGAGGTTTGACGTTCTTATCTTGTGCAGCTCCTTGTGTGCAATTTTTTTTTTTAAAAAAAATGCTAAAGGATAAGCTTGAACTTGAATCCTTACCTTTGATGTGGTGAGTCTTAATTATGTGTGTGTGTGAACTTGGCTCCTCATCTTTGGTGTGGTGATTCTCAATTATATATATGTGTGTGTATTTGTGTATGTATATGTATGAGAGAAAAAGTGTGAGTAAGAGAAATGAATATTAACCATTAGATCTTGTTATAAATGATCAAGATTAAAATATACAAAGTGATATGAGTTTTTTAAAAAGTTAAATAACATTAAATGTTAATTATCCATGTATGATCATATAATCTACATTTCCTCTCACTTTTGTATAAAAATGATAATCTCATTAAATATATCCCTTTATCTTTCACATACACATATTTATGTGGTGTGTGCATGTATCCATACATACATATGTGTATGAATATACATATTTATATCTTAAATATTCTAAGTAGGTTTAGGTTTTAATCCATGGGAATGTGAGACAATGTTGATGTAAGCAAAAATATGCTCTTATGCTTCCTTTTGCTTAATGTATTGTTAGTTTATTTAGAGAAAAAAAAAAAATCAAGTTTTGATAAGAGTTTAAGCTATTTTTCAATAAATATTGAATTAACTTTTCTGTACTTATTAAATATTATCATCATGATACAAGATATTGATTAAGAAATGGTTCCTTTAAGTTGATCTTATGCGTAAAATAAACAAATAATAATATGTTACTTTTACATTATTTGCGAGCTAAAATTGTTATGTACTTTAAATTAAATTAAAGGTGAAGAAATTTTTATTCAGTTATTTTAAAAAGTATTTTTTGATAGAAATTTAAAAAATCATATTACAATAACAACACACTAGTGGCACACCTTTGATCATCGAGCACCTCACGGAGCGGATCTTAATCCTGAAACACTCATTATACGCTTTTAAAGAATGAGCTTGGTGTCCATGCCTTTTTTTCAAGCAAAAATTAGTTTAGATTTCTTTTCATTCCACGATACTTTGTTTGGTGCACTCCACGATGGTGTTACCAGATTAATAAAACATGTTCCTCTTTCGTCTTGTGGCATTTTTAGAACGTCATTAGAAGGTGTTTCAAATTTCATTCTTTTTTGGCCTAGAAGTGATTATTCACATTGAATAAAAATGGAAGTTTCTCCAGGCAGTTTCCTTTACAGTTTCACGTTATTTTGTATCACATTGTTGATCATATTCATGTAAGTCCTCAACCATTATTTATTTTGTTGACAAATGTGTTTCTCATATTGAATTTAAATATACTTAGAGATTATCAATTATTTTTGTTTTTTTTTTATGTAATTTTGATGTATGATGTAAACAAATGTTAGTGGGTAAGATTGAATTTTGAATGTTTGATAAGTATTTTGGGTTGAAATCAATTTAAATGGTAAAAGGGCTTGGATTGTTAGGAATTTGAGTACAAGTGGGTGTAAGTGAAGAAAGTTTTCTATTGGTATGGAGTGGACTAAGTGTGGGTTATGTAAGTGAAATTATAAGTGATGTTGAGGCCACTAATGTGGTTCTTCATTCAGCCCCTCGTGTAAAGATGTGACTTGAATGAAGTTAGTGGGATGGGTGGCTTACTGATACCATATAGAATTTGAATGAAGTTGTATGATTAATCAATTTCTATAGGCTATATTTATAATGTGTGCACTATTTATACAAAGATAATGTGATGCTTAATCTAAGCCTGACTCATATACAATAAGCTATTAACTTGAAACATATGGTAAATGTCATTTATTTAATAGATTCATGATGTACTTAACAATTTTGTTAGGTAGGTTAAAGCTCCACCTGAAATTAAAGCTTTCATTTGAATTATGGCTTTTAATTGGATCAACACTAATGGATTACAAAAAATCCATAAGTCACGTTAGGCTCTTATTTTTTACCTATGTATGCACTATCAAAAGTTAGACAGTTATATTAACCTTTTCCTTTACTATCATGTTGTGTGATACATTTAGAGAGTGATGGCTTTAGCATTCTGGAAGAGTCATTAGCCTTTCTCGATACACTAATTAGTCTACACATGCCATATTTATAATATGTACAACATTGAATACAAAGATAATGTGATGCTGAATCTAAGCCTTAACTACATATAATAAGTTGTAATTATAAATAAATTAACATGAAAATGTGCTAAATATGCTTTATCTAATAGGTTTAAAACGTACTTAATACTTTTGGTAGGTAGGTCAAAGTTTAATCTAAAATAAAATATTTCATTTGATTTATGATTTTTATAGGATTAACTTTAATGACCCACTACAAATTCATAAGTCACGTTAGGTTTTTGCTTCTAATATGTGCGTGCATTATCAAAGGTTATAATGTTGTATTTCTTTTCCTTCATTACCATGTTGAGTAATGTATTAAGAGTAGTCGTTTTAGCATTTTGGAGAAGACATTGACATTCCTTAATACACTAAAGTAGTTTTAACCATTAATTTTAGAAAGTAATTGCTCTTTCAAAGGTCAATTATTTTGTTTTGACTTCCTTAAATTTGATGCTTCATTACCTATTCTAATATCTCAACTTACTTTATAGCCTAGTGATCATTTTGTCTTATTTCTTAATTATTATTTGTAATGATATCCTTATCTTATTATAATTTATTAAGTTATCATCTCTTTTTTATAGTTCCTTATACTTATATTGTTACTTTGTTGTCTATTTTCCATTCTTGAAATTATCTAGGTAGCTCTTTCTAATTTAAGATCATGTTTGATAACAATTGAGGAAATGAAAGTTTTGGAATCAAATAAAACATGGACACTAGTATCTTAGCCCATAAATAAAAAAACATATTATTTGTTTATGAGTATTTTTGTTCAAAGTTTGTCCCAAAGACAATGTTAATTGGTTTACAATTCATTTTGTAGCCAAATGTTTTACTCAAATGTTCCAAAGATAATGTTTTACTCAAACGCAAGAGCAATAGATGTTGTCATTTAAGAATTGAAGGTGTTTCCTATCATATTCTAGACCTAATGCATTTTTAATTATTTTTCATGCCTTTCTAAATTAAATTCTCTTGATACTCAAGGATAATTAATAAAAAATGCATTTTCTCTCTCTCTAATTGAAACACCAATGAGGTAGTATAAACAAGTATTATATGTTTCTCTATTTAGATCACAACTCCAAAAATATTGTAGATATTATAGAAAAAAAAGAAGATAAAAAACGAGAAATTACTAAATCCAAAATATACAATAAATTTTCTTTGACGCAAAAGCAACCTAAAGTTCTTTCATTGTATAATTAATTTTAAGTGTTGAATCAATTAGGAAGCTTATTTGGCCTAGATCAACGAGCTATTAAGGCAAGTCAAGTCACAAAAAATACAACTTGTAAAAAATTGGGCTCCGTCAATCCATTTTCATGCTTGATTCGACGGGCCAGGCTGATCTGAGTTGGGTGGCCCGTTTTGTCATCTTTAGTTTACGTGAAACATATTTTTATAACAAGCAATGATCAAGTATGGACTCAACTTCTAAACAAACACTTGATTCATTTTAAACCAAAAGATTTAGGTTGATTGAGATGATTTCTTGGAATTGAGGTCTCTTAATCTAATGATTAAATTAAAAAATTAACTCATAAGTTTATCATTATTTAATTAAGTATTAGATTGAATGAATATAGAACACATCATATTAACTTATCTATACTAGTCAAAATTATTTGTTTTGTTTATATAAGATAGTAGATTAATTTTAAGTATAACTTAAGAAGTTAATAATACCTTTTAACTAATGTTAATTTCCTTCAAAGCTAAGAACTCTTTTCAGACCAAAGACTATAATGGAGAATGGTGTAGAAGCCCAACTATCTCACTTCCATCAAAGACATTTTCTTTGTTGTTAATGTTATAATTGACTTACTAAGTTCCTTATATGATGATCATCAAGACACAATTCATGATATTTTTTTATTTATTAAAAACTCACTTGGATAAAGATTAATATATAAATATAAGTCATAACGACATCATTGCTTACACTAATGCGTATTAGATTGTATTTCATAGAGATAAATGAATAACCTTAAGATGTTGGTTTCTTTTCGGAGGAAATCTTATTTCACGATAAAGTGAGTAATAAAAAGTTTTTACCATATATAGTGTTGAAGCAAAAATATTGAGTTATAACTTTTAAAACATTAGAGCTCACATTGTTAAAACAACTAAGAATTTTTAGCTTTCTTTGTGCACAATTATAGGTATGACTGTAGAAGGGAAGGATTGTTATAGGATTGTCAGGGAAGATTGTTAATTCTAGAATCATTGAGCTTTCAAAAGTTGTAGATCTGTAACTTTTATGGGTTGGGTTTTGTGGAATAAAAGAGAAAAAAACCCTCTTTTATGGATTTCTTGGCCCTAAATCACTTTTCCCAACTTCATTTGAACTCATATCTCATATATTATTTTTCATTTTCATTATAAACATTATTAAATATAAAATATTGAGATATTAATAATACAATAACTATTTGTTTAAAAAAATTTACCTAAATTTATAAAATATTAGTACGTGTATTAGTTAATTATATGTTCATATTTTTATGTTAAACTAATATACAGGTACATGTACACATGTTTTAAAATTGTTGTGTATATAATTCAAAAGATATACTATAACATTATGATATATGTTTTAAAATTCTATACTTTTTTAGTTCAAAATAATTATCCAAAATATAATTAGAAAAATAAATAGTATTAATGTAAAATATTGGGAATGTTATATATTGAAACAAAATACATTAAAAGATAAGTAATTATTAAGATAAAACAAATTTTTAACATAAAGTTTAATTTAGATTGTAATAGTGTGTATGAAATTTCTCTCAATATCTCTTATGTATATTCATCTAATATCTTTTTTTACCAAGCCTTACATGAACCTTGTTAATGAATGCAAAAAACATGGGAATAAAGATTTTGAGCATTGGGAAAAATGAAAGTGTTTCTTTATTATAAATGGAATTAACATAGTAAAGAAAATTTGTGTTTTGAGATATAACATTTTTTTAACCAAGATATCCTCTACTGAAGAGCCAACAACCGACAAATATTTTTTACACAAATGCTTTTCTATAAAAATAACTAACAAAAAAAAGTTTGATTTGATAATAAAATAAAACAAGATGAAATGTCATATTTCATTTTATACTTCTTAGTTTTGTTCATTTTTTTAGTAAAACCAAAATACGAATTTTAAAAGTGAATTTAATTCTTATAGTAAATCTTTTATATTTTAAAAGATTATTTTTTATTTTTATTTCATAAATTTAAATTTTGGTCTTTATAGTATTATTTTATTTATATTTTATTTCTTATAAATCTTATTCTATTTATGTTTGGTTATATACAAAACTTTTGTCCAAATATTATATATTGTAAGATATGTGTTTTGACATATTATTAGTGGAGATTACAATTTTTTTTTCTAACATATAAAAAAACAAAGCCAAACTTTTTAAATGTATAAATTAAAATAAGAAAATAAAAAAATAAATATAATATACATATAATCTTAATTTTTTATTTAAAAATTTTCTTGACTAAACAACTTTATTACGTGAAATAGCCTAATTGGCAAATGTATTGACCAAAGGTGGTGGTAGAGTAGGGGGAGAAATTTTGTTATATTTTGTGGAGATTATGCTTAATAAATGAAAAATAATAAAAATTTTCTTTATAAATGCTTACATTTTTTGAAGAAAAAAAAAAGAGGTTTTAAAGCCCTCTACAATATATTGTAGTGTTGCTCTAGATCAAGGAACTTCCCATAATGATTAGAGCTAGTCTATATATTGTAAGCATTCATTATTCTATTTGATCGTTAAAAATAATATTCACTTTTCAATTTTTAGAAATTTGTTATTAAAATGTATCCTTTTTTTAATATTATAGAGTTAGTTTAGAAATAATGTTTATTTTTGTGAGAAAACTTGTCTGTTATTGCAATATGATTTAAGGTAAGCTAAAAGATGACAATTGTCGGTGGTGGCTTTGGGGCGTTTATATGTCTAGAAAAAAAATATTATTATTAAAAATTAAGATTTTTTTATTAAAATATTGAATGTCTTTGCTATTTATATTGCCTGTAAAGTTGGTTTTGCTTGTGTTAAGGAAAAGCTACTTGAAGGCTGATGATGCTTAGTTTTGTAGCTTAATCATGAGTGTTTTTTATTCTACCCAATCAAAAACTTATTAGCTTTTGTATTTAAATACTTGTAGCACTTCAAATATATGCAAAAAAACATTGAATATATAAGAGATCCATTTTTGTATCTTTTTTTTTGTGTTCATGGTTGTTGGTTTTGTATTTTTCTGTTGAGTTTGATAACTTAGTGTTGAGTCCAATAGCTTACTGTTAAGTCCAATAACTATTTTTATTCCAATAGCTAATTAATCAATATTTTAATATTGATCAATGATAGTGTGGTCCTTGTGAAGATGTTAAAGAAATACCCAAAATTTTGTTGTCAAATTATAGTCCGTTGATAAGTCATTATCATTGTGTTGTTTGTCTATGTGTAAATACTAATACCGTATTATGCTTTATGAATGTTGAAAAACATGTTATATTTTATGGTTTAAGATTGATTGTTATGTTGTAATTACTTGATTTTCATTATAGTTAGTGCTATAAAGATTTGTTGTATTTGAACTATTTTGTTACTAGATTTTGATTTCACATCTTATAACAGATTTTCTTTTACATTGCTGTCTTGGATTTTGAGTCGAATACTTGGTGCATCTGTTGGATTTTGCATTGGGGGATGTAATAGTTTAAAAGACGTCGAAGTGAAGTTTAAAAAGGTTTTTCTTTGCCTTCATTCACTTTCTTATTTTGAACTTATAGAATTTATAGGGAATCAAGGCTGCTATCAACCAACTACTTGATATAGTAAAATTCATTCATCAGATATTATCATGATAATTGGTGTACATTGCATTTTCAAATCATTTTTTACTATAAGATTTCTGGAAGTTTCATGTTGATTATGATTTTTTGTCTTAAATCCCCATTTGCCTAACACCCTAAATAAAAAAAAATGATAATATATATAATATTGAAGGATTATTGTAAATGGTCTAAATTTGGAGGAATAATGGTTAAGTGATAAATACTAAAATTTGATATCATACTTATAATAATTTTATACAAAAAGGTAAAATAATTTTGTACAATAATAAATTATCATAAATAGGGGCTAAGCACATAAATAATAAACCTAGTTATTGTGAAATAACAAATAAATATAGTAATTTGTACATTGTATATTGAATTCATTTTTACACTCCCTTTTAAGCTAGAACTTATAACTCATGTGATTCAATTTGTTATAAATATAATGAACTTGAGGACCTAGAAGAGCTTTTGTGAATACATATATTAGTTGATAATAAAAAGTTGACAAAATTGGTAACAATGCATCTGGACAAATTTTCACGAATAAATTTTCAATCCATTTTTGTATGTTTGGTTTGCTTATACATCACGAAAATTGAATAAATATCTATGACAGGTTGATTGTCACACATTAATTTTATAAACTTTTCATCTTCAAGTTTTAACTCTTAAAGTAACTATTTTAACAAAGTATGTTTGCATGTTGTGCTGTCTTCACATTCTAGTTCTATATTTAATCTACAAACAACATCCTATATTTTATATCCACAATTTTTACTTGCTTCAAATTTATACTTAATAACCTATAATTGATCATTTATCCAAGGAAAAACCAACCTAATCTACATATGTAAAACCCATAATTTATGAATGGCTTTTGTCTTCATAGAAGAAGCTTGGTGATTGTTTAATGTACACGAGTATTTATATTGGATAATCTCAATGACTATCACATAAAGTTTGTAGAAAAAAAAGGAATTGGTAAACTGCATTTTACAATAAAATTTATATTAGGCATTTACAACAAAAGAGATATAAGGCCGAGTGATGGCAAAGTAGTTAAGTTTTCCAACAAGTCTCGTATATTATCCATGATTTGGTAAAGGCATGTCCAGGTAAAAGTTTAATGGTTAGACCTATACAAGTTTCCTTTGGTATTTGATTTGAGATATCATTCTCTAAGAAATTACACAGTCTTATATAATAATGTACAACAGTTGGTTGGTTACAACAAAATCCTAACTAAAAGTAACTAATTGAACCTATAGATAAGAAAATGTTGCCACACAAGTTTTTAGTTATACTAATGATAATAAATAGTACATTATTTGATTTAGTTTATATGATTTTTCTTTATACAACTCACTCTATAGATTCTAGTTCAAATTCTTTGTTTTTATTCTAAGTGATTGACATGTTTGTTTCTGTCTTTAATGTCCCATAGTAATATATTCTATTTATGACATGCACAGGGTCCTATTGAATTTGTATCTATTGGTGAAATTAAACTTAGCTTACGCTATTCCTTGGTTGAACATGGTGTGGGTTTTAGTTCTCGGGACCCAAAGTTGCAACTAATAATATGCAACTTAGAAGTTGTTACAAGGCTTTCAAACAAAAGCTCTGAGAAGAAGAAGAAGACAACTCGAAAATCTAGTGGTCGTTCTTTCAGCAAGGGAAAATGGAGAACTATAAGTAACATTGCACGATATTTGTCAGTTTGTATGACAAATTTTGTTTTAAAAGTATGCATCTCTATATCATTTTAACTTTTGTGTTTGGCCAAATAAATATTGATTTTACTACTTCCAACTTCTAATATTGGTGTCTTTGTTTGTTTGCATAATATCTTATCATATATTCAAAATGATTGAAAGATAAAAGCATGTTATGATTATTATAAGGAGTCAAACAAAGTTTAATACAACATATCCACATATATATTTGAAATAATTTGTATCTATTTTCTTTTTTAATCTACTAAGATAGAGATCTTATTTGAAAATCTTCTTTTGTTTATTAAAAAACTCTTTTAAATATTGCAGACACCTAAAGCTACTATTGAGATTGGGAACTTGAATGTGGATATATGTAAAAATGGTGGACCTGAGTCAGATTTACTTGTTAGGGTACAAATATTACCCATTATTGTTCACCTTAGCGAACCTGAAGTTAACTGTAATCAATTATCTGATTATAGTGATGGAGGATGCAATGCTTCTAGCCAAACATCTATTGCTGCTTCAAAAAAGGCTTTTCCTTCTTTTATTTGTGAAAAATTCTCTGCTTCGTGTGAATTTGGCCATAATAGGTACTAATCTTCCTTGTATATATATTTTTTATAATATTAATCATGCACTCCATTTGTTCGAGTGACTATTGTAGAAAAGGAAGTGGATTTGTAAGCATGATGTTCCCAAGTTGAATAATTTAAAACTTATGGTTGAAGATGTTGGGAATTTTGAAGTTAGAAGCTTCAACTATAAGGGGATATTCCAATGTACACATGCTGCATCTCTCTATTGTGAATTAAACTATTAAAAATAGGTTGTTAATTTGACAAATGTTGCATTTTTGGACCTAATTTGACAATTCCAAACCAACTAAAACTTTCTTTTGGTTTGGTTCATATTTAGGTGGCCCACCATTTGTTCCTAAGAATATTTTAAATAATAGGATAAGTCAAATGAAACTTGGTTTTAATCTTTATATTTATAATTGATCATTAATTGATTTACCCTACATACAAGTTTTTTATAATTATATTGGTTTTTCCTTTTGTAGTTTCTATAAATCTCCTTGTATTTAAAAGAAAAAAAAGGTTTATAAAGTTTTTGATCCCTTTAGTGGATTTTCATTTTTAGTTTTTTATAATTTTTGACTAATTTTGGTTCATTAAAAAAAATTTCATTTTATTTCATTTCTCAAACTTTCTCCTTGTGTTTTTAGTCCCTCAATTATTTTGTTTTATTTTTAGTCTCTTAAAAATTTTACATGAAAGACCAAAAATAAAATGAAATAATTTTGGATGGATTAAAAACGAAAATCCATAAAAGATGATAAACAAAAACATACTAAATCCAATAAAAAAAAATTACTTATTATAGTGTTTGTAGCACTGTTGCAAGATTACTTGACTTGAATATTTTCATCCTTGCATTATTTTCATTTATTTCCTTCTAAGGATTCATAGTTGTTGTCTTTCTTCTTCTTTTTGAATGTAGGGAAGTGGGTATAATTATACAAAATGTGGATATTTCCATTGGAGAAGTCACTGTTAATTTGAATGAAGGGTTGCTTGTGAAAAGAAAGAATTCATTGGAATCTTCTTCTAGCTCTGAGAAAAATATAAGCCCAAATGTTGATTCTATGAGCATAAACGATCCTTCCAAGAAGCGGGAAACACTTCTAGGTCATATTTCTAAGTTTCCTCAAAAGGTATGTGAAATCAAACATGCTTTATTTTTCTAATAATCACATATGCTTCTTGAGCCTTGGTGTAGTGGTAAGGGAGTTGACTTGTGAATGGATGACTTTGTGTTCAAATTATTGAAATAACCTTTTTACTTATTTGGATAAGGTTGTATTCACCTAACCCCCCCCCCCCAAGGGCAAAGCATCACTTCATGTATTTTATTGAAATTTATGACTTATGTTTTCTCGTTATTTCTAATTTTCTTTCTTATATTATAGTATAAATTATGTTTTAAACCTCTCTAAAATTAATAATGTTTAAATTTTTTCTATCTAAATTTTTTTGTATTATTTTGGTCTCTCTAATTTTAAAATGTATTTTTTATTTTAAGTGTTATTTAAAATATTTTTATCTTTGTATAAAACACTATCTAAAACATGTCAATGACCAAAAATGATATATTTCAAATTTAGAGGAATGAAAAATATGTTTTAAATTAGAAGGACTAAAATAGTATAAAAAAATTTAGAGGGACTAAATTCAAATATTAGTCATTATAAAATAACCTTAAATATATTTTATCCTGTACTATAGTAAATAAATAAATCTAACTTTATTGAAATTTATTAATTTGGTTTTTATTGAGGTTGAGAAAAGACATATCCTAGGCCTTTTCTCCATTGAAAGATGTAGTTATATTTGTAGTTTATACTCTAGAAGAAAAAAAAAAGAATAGTAGGAGAACCTTTTCAAAAGAGAATTAATTCTATTTCATCTTCATATTTATGATGTAATTGGAGTATGTGGTCTTAACTAACTAACTACAAGTTGGTTGCAAGAAAAACTATTTACTAGGTGACAATTGTCAAACAAACAATTCTTATTGTATAAATTGTGTAACTTGCAAAGAGTATTATAAGTTATACTCTAGTAAGGCTTGATGTTGAGTTATCAAGAAATGTCAAGCCCATGGCATAAGGGGTGTGCTAGGATGGTAAAATGGGCTTGGCTTGCTTGGTCAACCTATTTAACCCACTTTCTTATATGGAACGGGACAAAGTTATCAAATCACCAATCTATTTTAGCTTGTCAAAGAAGGATTTTTAGCAAGATAACGTAAGCCAATATATTTTTTGAAATAGGTAAAAAATAATAATAAATACTGTAGGATTTCAAACTTTTGTTTCATTTTGGTATGAAAATGATGTTGTATTTATTACATAATATTTTAAGTTAGGAGGCGATCTTCTTTAATCAATTTTTAATTTATACATATATTAATTTTGTTTAGCAAACTAGCTTGTCAACCCATTTTTAAACATGGTGGGTTTCCTATTTCATCTTACATAACAAAAGTAGGCTAACTCGCCTCGACTCGTTTTTTGTGAGCTAGTAATGAGCAAGCCAATATGGGATAGGTTGACCATTTTACCAATGTAAAGAGAGAATTTAAATATTATTGTGTTCAATCGAATGTAAAATTAATTTCTTAAGTGTTCATACAAGTGGTAACAAGTATTGATATGATAGGTGTTTAACTGACTAATGAGTCAGCAATTAGTTACAAGATAAAACCATAAACTACTAAAACATAACAAAATAACATAAACTATATTGTTTATAAGAGAAGCCACATGATATTGATCATAACTCAAACAAGATGACCCATATTAGCTAGGAATATGGTCAAAGTACTCATAAGATTTGGATCCTCCTCCCTTGAGCTAGATTTTTTAGATGAGTTATGCCTAATTCAATTTTAATTCTTATATCTAATTGTCATGGAATGGCTCTTTATTATTTCTTTCATCTCCTTTTAGTGTTATCAATTCATAATGTTACTAGGTCTTATTCTTTGATTGTGGTGAATATTGGTCCACAACAATTTGTTGCTAGGTTTTATCAATTCATAAAGTGCATTATATCTTTTGTTTATCTTGTGATAGGTTGTGTGGCATAGTTATGCATATTTGTGCAACCTTTCACCAACTTTAAGCTCTTTGCACAACGCATTATACATTAAATGCATTCTTATAGATAATTATAGTCTTCTAAGGAACTTTTCAATTATTTTAAACACTAGAAATTTGTCTTTGTTGCCATTGTAGTTTCTTCATTTGTAAGTTTTTCTAAATATCTTGTTAATGTTCTTGGAGATTTTTTGTTTCTGCCAAGCAATTTAATATAGAATTATAACCCCTATTCAAAGCAAAAGCATATAAACTTTGTTGTACTTAATTGGATAATTAGTTTCTATTATATTTTTTTTAATTTAACGAAAGATAAAAATTGTTCAAAGGTTTTTCAAATAGGTTTAGTTTTAGCTGTGTAATTATGCTTTTTGTTGTAGGTTAGCTTCAATTTGGCAAAGCTAAATGTGAGTTTTATGCATCGTGAACGTGGTCTCTCTGTTAAAAATAACATTACGGGCATCCAATTCAAAAGCATCAAATCACGACCCACAAAAGATGTTGGGGAGAGTACACGTCTTCATTTTCAACTTGAATTTAGTGAAATTCATGTATGTTGTGTGTCTATTGATTTGTTGAAGCTCATGGTATGATTTCCATTTTTCCACTTTCCTTTTTGCTGACAACTTTTTTCTATTGATATTACAGCTTCTTAGAGAAGCTAGGTCTTCTATCTTGGAGATATTAAGGGTGACTTTGGTTTCTTTTGTGTATGTCCCTGTACATGTAAGTTATTTCTCCATCCATATAACACACCTTTGTATCTCTATATAATTGGTATTTTTTTAGTGTTTGCTCCATCTACCAACGTTTTCTTATTATTAGGAGCAATAAAAGGGTAAAATACAATTTATATAGAAAAATTTATTGGAAAGCAATCTTCTTATTGCAGTCATATTACCTTTAATCTACGAAGCATGGATACTTGCATTTGCTTCACATATCCAACATGCAGTGGTGGATCCAGACTCAATTTAAAGGGTGCAAATGCACCTCTTAAATTTTAAAAATACTATATATAAATATCTTAAATGTGTATATTTTGTCTTCCTATTTTTTTATATAAAAATCTCTACTTTTAATTTTATTATTATTATTATTATAATTATTAATTTTTATTTTTTAAACTGACTGACCCTTGACCTAGGATTCTAGAACTACTACCAACATGGATACATATTTTATATAAATACTCTTAGAAACTTCTTGAATATGTATTTATAAAGTATCCAAACCTTTTTAAAAAAATGTTTTAAAAATCTGATACAGATGGATATGAAATAGAGAAATATAAGATAAAAACATAAAAAGGTTATCTTTAGATGAACCAAAAATAGAAGTTTCCCTCTTTGTGGATGATGCTCAAGAAGGCAATGGATTTGATATTATTCTTGCTAGTAAGTAACGGTTAGTGATTTATAATGACGATAATTTAAAATATTTATTTACTATTAAATAATGTCCAAGAAGTTTTCCCTTAATTTGGATTTACATAATTGAAATTATATATCTATTATGTTTTATTAATTTTTATACATATCTACATATGTAATACACATATTATATATTTTAAAAATAATCATATTACAACATTGGATACATATTGTATGCATATTGAATATGTGCATCTTATCCTTTAATCACTAAGTGGTTATTTTAGGGGCTTACACATTGGTTTGTGATACACATGAAACTCTCTTGTAAAACCAACATTAGACATAACAACATTCACTTGTCTTCACCAAACAACTTAAGCATTTAGGAGGGTTAGTCGTCGCTAAGATATAGTCTTCTTCATATAGTGGTAAAGAGTTTAATCTTCTCCATCCCATACTTCTAACAAAACTTAACTTTTAGCACAAGATATCGTGCTTGCACATTGTCCATTCTTTAAGCCTATAGAAGTCCTACTGGTTTGTATTGGAGATATTAAACAATTTTAAGCATCCATCTAACAACTTAAGCCTCTAGGAGAGTTGTTTGTCGATAGCCACAATATTTTATAATATAAAATTTTTGTAGAAGTTTATATCTAAGTGATAATGCTTTTATTATATGAATCAATAATGCTTGATATGGACTAATAGACTAAGTTATAATTTTTTTTTTTTTGTATTTTTTTTGTGCGAACTTACTTTTACTTTTGGGTCCCTTCCTTTAGTCAATTATGCCTATTAGAGCTGAAACAGAAATCAAGCTTGGAGGTTTAGAATGCAACATCCTAATAAGCAGATTAAAGCCTTGGTTGCTCTTGCATTCGTCTAAGAAGAAAAAAATGGTTATTCGAGAAGAAGCTTCGGTTGTTAAACCAAAATCAACTAATAGTAAGACCATCGTGTGGACATGTAATTTGTCAGCTCCTGAGATTGCAATAATGCTTTTCGACATGGTTGATTCTCCACTGTATCATGTAAGTAATCACAAATATATATACTTACTGTTATTTATGAACCAAAACAAGCTCGACAACTATGCTATGCACAAAATAAAATAAAATAAAATAATGATTCTTGTTATCTGTGATACTGTTTACATGGTGATTTCCAATGCTTAAATAACTTGTAAATTTACATAAAATTATGTACTTTTATTATGGTCCTCTAATATTGTTATTTGTGTCTCTATTATTATTTTTTTAAAATTTTAGTTTCTGACGTCAAATAATTATATGATTTATAGATATTGAAAAATAAGTATGATGTTTCCTAAATAACATAAACTATAATGAAATTTTCTGTATAAAGGAATCTATCAAAAGTTTATAATTTTATAGGATTTTAGTTATAAATTAAACTCTTTATACTACTTAATCAATTGAGGTGATTTTTACAATTTATAATGAATATGTAGTATGGAATAAAATGTAATAAAGATTAAAATAAATAAAATAATATTTAAGGACTAAATGAAGAAACACATTTTAAATAGACTAAACTTATTTAATTCTTAGGATTTATTAACTTTTTAGTCATTACTTTTTTCTATTTCTATTTTTAGTTTTTCATTAATATTATTTTGACTGACTTTAGTTTCTAAAAAAAAAAAAATTGTTTTTAATTTTTTTTTAAAAAATCTACATTAAGATAAAAAAATGAAATGAAATTTTTTTGAATGACTAAAAATAAATAAAAATTCATAAGAGATTAAAAACAGAAATTTATAAAAATATAAAAAATAAAAAAATTTAATGAACCCTAAAACTTAATACCAACATTGTTGAAAAGCAGCCATGACACTAAGGAAAGGTGGAAATCTTTCTAGCCGCCATAGATTGGTAGTGGTGTGGTGGGTTTTATATTGCAAGCAATGGAGGCCACAAAACATGAGGTGGTCTTGGTATCTACAACGACCATGATGGAATGCTTCTCAAAGAGAAAGAGATGAAGGAGTTGGGTCATGTCACTCTAAAAGAGGTTTAAAAACTCAAGAAAATGGGTGGGTCACATGACCCATCCTAAACCTAATCCAAAAAAGTTTAAAACCCTTTAAAAAAGGGTTGAATTCTATCACTTCCCAAATCCAGATCATTTTTTTAAGAAAACTTAATTATACTTTTTGTCTTTAAAAATTTACAATTATGTGAATTTTATCCTTTATTTTTTTAAAAAAATTTCCCCTCAATTTATACAACATCGCAAATGGTCTTGATATAGAAAAATCACTGCAATTAAGATAGACTTTCCTTTAAACAACTACAATTATGACAAATTACAACTTTTCATAGACAAATTGTAACTTTTTTTTTTGTAAATTAGAGGACTTTTTTATTGAAGATAAAATTTATAAAATTATAAAATTTTGATAGACAAAAAAAAAAATACAATTAAACTTTAAAAAAATAATGGAGTCAACCCATCCCAAACAGTTAATATAAGAATCCATTAGTTGGAAAAATCTAAACAAGAAAAAAACGGCATCAAACAATCTGTGCAACCTTACACATGTTGCTGCACTTAGGCGACCACCACACTAACCCTTCACTTGCAAAACTATATTTTTTTTTAATCTATTTTTCTTTTATTCTGTCATTTAATTAATTTCATTATTCTTTTGATACTATTTTTATTTAATTTTAATTATTATTATTATAATTTTATTTATTTAAATATTAATTTTGTATTTTATAATTTTCATGTTAATTTTTTAATTTTTAAAACTATTATTATTTTTATACATTTATAATTCTGTTATATTTTTATTATACTTTCGAATTTTTTATTTTTAATTATTTTTTAATGCCGTCACTCTGTTAATTCTTTTTTTATTCTATTGTGTTCTTAATCTGTTATATTTTCATTTATAAGCTCTAATTCTACTTTTTTTTATTTTTTAATTTTTAAATCATATATTCTATTTTTTTCTAATTTTTTTACCTTTTAAATTCTTTTTTTTTTTATTTTTTTATATATTTTTCCGCAATGCCATCCGCCATCGCCATATTTATATAGCGGATTTTTGGCTGGCTACTATAATCCACTCCTGATAACACTGCTTAATACAAATTGAAAAGTCTCAATTGAAATTAAAAAAATTAAAAAATTATCCTTATTTACAAATATAAATTTGAAAGAAAGAATTATTAATTTATTATTGTTCAGAGCAATACGTTTTTTTTTTTCTATCACTTATATATTGAATTCAAACGGATGACATTTTATCAAGGAGATGAACTTGGAGGGAGAAAGAATTTAAGTATGACACATGGCATTGGCTTTATTTGCAAGTACTATATTTTATATAATAATAGTAATATAATATTAAAATGTTAACTAATATGGTATGATATGATGAAATCATAAACATCATCCTTAAACATGTAGTCAAGGATTTGATTTCCAAATTTGTATGTATAGAAGAACATATTATAAAAGGTCATTCCTTAAATGAATATCTCTGTCTTAAAAAATTAGTCTCTCACTCTCAATTGAATCATATCCGGGCACAAAAAAAATATATGGAAGTTGTAAAATGTTGAAACATTTATCATTTAAGTTGTATGCAGTGGATGCTAAAATTCTCACATTCTATAATATATTATCAATTTCATGTCTTGAGATGTTCTGGAAGTATAGCTCACTCTTTAAACTAAATGACCACTTGGATGGTGTGGCTTGAAATTGTATGACCAAGTGATCTCGTTGTTGCTCCCATTCTTTACAACTATGTTAAATTTCACCATAAGGTGAGATGAGTTTGTGCATTAGGACACATCTAATACACTCTTTAACATTTTTTTATCACATTTTTTACTTTACTATTGATTAGAATTTTCCAACTTTTTATGAGTCCTACTAATTATTTAACCAGCGTCTCTCTTGATTTTATATTTTTTAATAAATTACTAAGAACATAGTGTGACAAAAATGTGTTGTTAAAAGGACCTTTTGAGTGAGGGTGTGTTAGAGGCATAAAGCCATTCTTATTTGTCAACCTAACAAATTAAGCTTTTAGGAGAGTTCGTCTTTGACACAAGCAATAGGAGTGCCATTTGTACGTGGCATTATTGTTCATATAAAAAGGAGTGCAGAGCTCATCAAATGTCATGATAGGACACTATGTTTGATCAAAGCTCAGACTTAAACAGCAACATAGACAGGTCCATTAAGAAAGAAATAGTACCATAATTTTAAAACTCATTCTTCGTGTTGGTTGGAAATATGACTCTTGAACCTTTAGTTGTAAACTGTAATGAAGCCACGAGAGATTGTAAGTTTGAAACTAAGCATATATTTAATGAGAGAACAACTGGAAGAAAAAGTATAATGAAATTATCTAATTTGTACATTGATATTTAGCCAGAAGAAATAATGTATTTGCATCCCAAAACTCTGCTCTAATGATATTTTCGCACCTGAATGCAAGTTAATTGTAAATTATTACTATAAACTCATTTTCAAGTATCTGAGTTTGAAACTGTATTGTGTGTCTGTTTTCTTTCTGTTTCTCTGTGTAAGGAGATATCCTTTTGATGCCGAACAAAGTGACACACTAGCATCAAGAAAACATAAGCTCAAAAGATCAAATAATATTAATATAGGTTTTCTTCTAGTTATGAATTTGGGATGACAGAATAAATATCGCAGAAGTTACTTAAATACTATTAAACTGATATCAAAACATTTTAACAGCTTTTAGTAAGGATAATTGAAGAATACGATCATCCCCAAAATCAAAACTAAGTCCAAATATTGAGATCATTTGATCTGTAAGCTTATCCTTTATGATGCTAGTAAATCCTGCATTAATATTGCTCTTCCCTCTCATTTCCCCTCTTTTCTCTAATAAAATTTAATCTTTTATAAGAAATCTCTAAAATTATTTTGGGCTTTGAGTCGAGGTACTGCTGGGTTTATAACCTTGCTGCCTCTAACAGCTTAAGAAAAAGCAAGATGTGAGGACCGAGACAGTCTGTGGGTCTAATAATGAAAAGAGCAGTTGTGTATAATTGTGTATTTTTTTTCTTCTCTGGGTGCATTTGGTTTGGTTTTGGCTTCATTATTATGTAATATATTTTTATAAAGAATTACAGAAATGTCACCTTATTTTCACTTCATCTCTCTATGCAAATTCTTGAAAACAGAAAATAAAATAAAAATAAGGTGACATTTTTTAATTATTAATAAAAATGTGTCAATGAAAATAACAAACTAAAAGCTTTCAGCATTTATATATTCATCAGCTAGTATAATCATGAACGTACTTGGGTAAGATATGTTTTTCTCTCAAAATATTTTGGAATATTTTTTTTAGTTCTTACAAAAATTTAATATATTTTTAGTCTTTATATTTATTTAAAAACACAAGTTTTTAGTCTACCATAAAAATCCAAAATTATTTTTAATAAATATAAAA
>JAMLFT010003326.1:0-22374 GCA_026544285.1 Pachyrhizus erosus | reverse complement strand
ATCAATTCATACCAATAATTTTTATTTTAATTAATATATAAATCTAAATGATATATTTAATATATAATAATATATTATAATAAAATATCATTAATATTCCAATTTTTATAATAAAATAATAATCGTTTACTTGGGTAGATTTATAGTTTTTATTACAACATTTGTTTACAAATATATTTATTTATGATTTGCAAATGTTAAATAATAAATTGTGATAACTTTTATTATAAATAAAAAAATGAAAGACATAATTTTTAATGACCGTATACCGTAAATGCTATGAATTATACATTATATTTAAAATTTTATTTAATAAATTAAAAAATCGAATGAACAGTAATTGAAATTCTTGCAGTGCTGACGTGTTGTGACACTATTTTGCTGTTGTAAGCTGACATGTGTACAGTATCGTGGCAGCCGGAGCTAATCATGTTAAAGTAATATGATTTTGGAGTTTTTCTGCACTTTTTTTTTTTTTTCCCTCTTAAATTATGAGAAATACTGTAAGAAAATTAAATTGAATTAGACCAGCTGTGAACAACATTATACAATGTAAAAACTTGATTATAAAATATTCGAATCATAAAACTTAATTAAAAATTTGCAAAACTATTAGAATTAACATATTAGTTAAAAAAATTACCGTCACGTTGAACACGCATAAACTTGGTTTGGGTCTTGTTTGGGTTACGGAGTTTGTCAGTGATCCGATTGCACTGTATAATAATGCATTGCATGTGGACAAGATGGAATTGATTCGGATAATTAGAAATGAACTCACATGCGGGATCACGTGAGTTTCCATAAATAATAATATTTTGGTAAACAGATAAGGCAATATTAATTTGACTGTAATAATGATTTGTTTAATTTACCAAATTACTACAAAGATTGGATCGAATAAATTAGAAAAATGCTAATTTAATTTGGTAAGGTTCAAAAACAGAAGCACGGCTAAAACTTTTGTGAATTAAAAACAAAGTTACTCTTAACAGCTTAAGGAAATAAGTTGCATGATGTCATAAATTTGATTTTTAATAGAAGATTGTTAAGAAATAATTCATAAAGTAGATGGAAGGAAGCATTATGTTGGAGTTATGGAGTGAGTAGTAGTAAAGAGTGATACAGTGAAATGAAACTATTGAATTAACCTAAATATATAATAAGAGAGTTTAATAGATATGAATGATTTAAAAAATAATTAATAAAGTTATAAGTAGTAGTATATATAAATTGAAGTATTTTGAGATGGAAAAAATGAGTGAGAAGAAGAAAAGTGGGACCATGGGGATGGTGTCTTTTTGAAATGGCTTTAATCAGATTGTCGTTCTAGGTTCCCTTGCTTCTTGGCTCTCTCCTCGCTTCAACGGTTCAATCAATCTACTCTTTCCTTCCCTTCCCTTTATACCCTTACCTAGTTATCCCCCACCCCCCCCTTTTTTTGTTTCCTCACTCTACTCAGTTCAGTTCACACAATACTATACGATTCAACCCAGCTGCCAGCCACCAGCCACCAGCCACCACCCATCAGCCACTGGATCCTATTCCTTCCCCATATTTATATTCTTGTCTAATAGGTAGGCTGCTCTTACTTCACTAATCACTAATCACTAATCACTAATCACTGAATGAGATGAAATGAAATGCTGTGATGTGATGTGATTTGCAGAGGATAAGAGGGAATGGCTTACATGTGTGCGGACAGTGGCAACCTCATGGCGATTGCGCAGCAAGTCATCAAGCAGAAGCAGCAGCAAGAGCAGCAGCAGCAGCAGCAACAACACCACCACCACCACCATCACCATCACCAGAACCAGCAACACCTAAACCCTCTCTCCCTTCATCATCCAATTCCAATTCCATGGAACAACACTCCCCCTCTCGGCTACCCCCTCCCTCCCACCGATTTCCCGGACCCCTTCCAACCCGATCCCCCATTTCACTTTCCAGACCCCCACTCCGCCACCGCCACCCCCGCCCCTTTCCGTTTCTCCGACTTGGACTCCGACGACTGGATGGATTCCCTCATCGCCGCTGCCGACACCCCTTCCTGGCACGCCAATGCCGATTTCCCCTTCCCCTCCGATCTCAACCGCCTCATCTTCGACACCACCACCACCACCACCACCACCACCACCACCACCATCACCCCACTCCCTCTCACTCCACCTCCGCCACCAGCACTTCCTCCACCTCCGCCGCTTCAATCCCTCTCCGAAGGTGACTCCGCACACCCGCTCCTGAAGGCCCTAACGGAGTGCGCTTCCCTGGCCGAAAGCGAACCGGATCAAGCCTCCGAATCCCTTACCCGTCTGAGAAAATCCGTTTGCCAGCACGGAAACCCCACTCAGCGAGTGGCCTACTACTTCTGCGAAGCTCTCACGCATAAAATAGGGTCTCAAAAAGAGAAGGTGGCAGAGCCCAACATTACGACCACTTCGGAGGAGTTGACACTCTCATACAAAGCCCTCAACGACGCCTGCCCTTACTCCAAGTTCGCTCACTTAACCGCCAACCAAGCCATCTTAGAAGCCACCGAAGACGCCTCCAACATCCACATCGTCGACTTCGGCATCGTGCAAGGGATTCAATGGGCCGCACTCTTGCAAGCATTCGCCACGCGCTCTTCTGGAAAGCCCAATAAGATCAAAATTTCTGGGATACCCGCCTTGTCTCTCGGGGCCTCTCCCGGCCCATCTCTCTCCGCCACAGGCAACCGCCTCTCCGAGTTCGCCAAGCTTCTCGATTTGAATTTCGAGTTCGCGCCCATCCTCACTCCCATTCACGAGCTCAACCATAACAGCTTTTGCATTGAGCCAAACGAGGCCTTGGCTGTCAACTTCATGCTTCAGCTGTACAATCTCTTAGACGAGCCTCCGACCGCGGTTGACACTGCGCTGAGGTTGGCCAAATCTCTGAACCCTAAAATTGTGACTCTGGGTGAGTACGAAGCAAGCTTGACACGTGTGGGTTTTGTGAACCGGTTCAAGACTGCCTTTAAGTATTTCTCTGCCTTGTTTGAGTCTCTGGAGCCTAACTTGGCAGCGGACTCCGTGGAGAGGTTTCGGGTGGAGAGTCTTCTTCTGGGACGGCGAATCGCGGCGGTTATTGGGCCGGGACCCGTGAGGGAGAGTATGGAGGATAAAGAGCAGTGGAGGATTTTGATGGAGCGTGCTGGTTTTGAATCCGTTAGTCTCAGCCATTATGCAATTAGTCAGGCTAAGATGCTTCTGTGGGATTACAGTTACAGTTCTCTGTTTTCGCTGGTTGAATCTACACCTACACCGGCCTTTTTGTCTCTGGCTTGGAAAGACGTTCCTCTCTTGACTGTCTCCTCCTGGCGTTAATAATTGCCTTGTTACTTGTTTTTGGATTTGGAATTGGAAAGGGTTTCCACCTGGTCCTTTTTTCTCTGGTGTGGAACGACTAATTGTTAATTAATTTGTCTATATGCCATGGAAATATGCAGATTTCATTTTCATATGTGAATTGGCAACCACTGCAACAATTTAAGGGTTTTTGGGAAAAATTGCCACTTTTAGCAGTTTGGTCCTCTACTAGTTCCACACCCCCTTACTTCCTTCTTTTGTTTTCAATTGATTTTTCTTTTTTCTTTTTCTTAGCAGCGTTCTTTATGTGGCAATGGTGTTATTAGCTTCCAAGACGACATTACTAGGCAAACGCTCACAATTGAAATAGGAAGAAATGGGATGGACAAAGCTTTCTCTCCCATTGCTTCTGGTCATTGTGTGTGACTCTGTAAATTGGATTTTGTTGTATGGATTTAAATTCGTCTGAATATCAAAGGGATTTTTATCTTTATTTCCTCACTCTCGAGTAGTAGAGCCTGAACAGGTGTTATAAATGATTTCCATCACTTTCTGGATCGACTCTTGTTTATGCAAAATGGATATGCAATTTGTTCCCAACTTGATGTCTGTTTATTGCTATAGCTGAAACGCAGTGATATTTACTTGATGAAAATGTCTGTCTGTAAGTATACTTACTTGATGAAAGATTCTTTTTAACTATTTTGCGTGTGTGACTGATTAGTGAGGTGTTGCATGGAAATTGGTGTATGATGACTGATGACACACTCTTTTTCTCTGCCATCCTATTATTCACGCACAGTCAACTAAGAAAAAAATGTATTACTTTACTGTCGAATTTAACTTACTAGTATTTTGTGGGGAGAAGCATTTCCTGGCTCGAGAGCCATTATTTTCGTTCACCTGATTGAAGGTTGTTTCTTTTTGTTTTGTTTTTTTATTTATTTATCAAAGTTTAGCCAGCATAGCTTTCTTTGTTGCCAGCGGTGCTGATCTTTCTCATATGGGTGGCTTTGTCGTCTGTCTCTTTCGTGCTGCAATCAATCTCCTTGTCTTCCTGGCACAGCAGAAACGAGGGAAGATGAATCGGCCTCTTTATGAATCCAGAGCGTGACAAGGGAGACTGCCACTGCTGTTTCTGGACTTGAGTGATTGCGACAAGTCAAGGTCGTGACTTGTGAATAAGACGTTCTTTAATTGAACTTGATTTGGCAAAGGGTCCCATAAACGTAGACTACACTTTGTGAGGCTGGGTATGCGTCCTATTCCCCACTTTATATGGTGCTTCATAACTCACCCAGTACCTTCCCTCATCTAGGAGCCATGCCCCACTAGGCTAAAAATGAAAACCCATTTGTTTCTATAACAGAAAACTGTCATCCCACATGCTTCATTGTTTTTTTTATTATTTTATTTTCTTATAGAAAAGATAAATATTGTTAATTCGGATGGCTATCCATGAAAATTTTGTTAATAAACAGCTAAGATTGGAATACTCGTGAGTTGTAAAGTTGACCCAAGGAAAACATTAGTTTGAACCGGGACCGTCCGTACATTGGGATTAATAGAATTCTGGGACTTTCAGATTTGGGTTGCTATATGGCGGCCACGTTGTTTATGGTTTTCAGGTGACTGAAATATCATGAGCAATCGAATCAAACCATGGTTGTGTGCCTGCCGCGGATATGAAAACCATGAGTGTTCAGGCAAATGAAAAAGTAAAACAGCTCTTCTAAAAGATAAAACTTTTCAAGTTTACTAATATTCCGAGTTTTTTAAAATAAAATATTTCGTCAATTTAATCTACTTTAATCCCAAGATAGAAACGCCTTCATTTATGCACTTTAATGTCGTTCTGAGCTATAAAGACTGTCTTTTTTCAAGTTTTAGGAAGGCACCAAAACCTAAAAATTGGTTATTGGTTTGCAGTTCTACTTCTAGGCTTCAAATTCTGGTTTCTTTATTAATTGAAGTTGTTTTTGCAATCACTTGGTATAAGATGCAAGATATAAAGCGAATGGCATGCAATTTTCGTAAGGGCGAGTTTATGAGATAGTTGTATCATTAATGTTGCAATTGGCTTTATCTAATCAACATAGTTTTTGCAACTGCTGCATATACCACTAGCAGTTGCTTCAACAAAATATCTGTATTTTCTTTACCTCTTTCGTTTAGCTTAAGTTTACCCCCACATGCGTCTGTACGTGCGTTAAACTAGGTTCTTTGAAATGCTAATGACGTATAGAAACATGTAAATTTCTAATACCTTGGAGGGTTGCGAAAGGATGCCAATTGTGGGATTTGTCAGCATAGTAAAATTTCTATTTCAGTGATTTGGTGATACCATGCAGATTTGGGTTCTGGAGGGAGCTGGTGGACAACTTGATCAGATCACTTTTTTTTTCTTCTTTTTCTTGGTGTTAAATGCCATAACAGCTCCCGGACCCATAAAGTTGTGACCCATTGACTTCTTCTTTAGATGGAATCTGAAAGTAACTTATGTCATGCAACCAGTCGCTTATCGATATGGCAGTTAGCTTTGATTGGTTGAGGTGTCTTGCAGTTGCACTCTGTTGGACAGTATAATTAATTCTCTAACTAATATCTCGGGTTTGCGCTATCTCCTTTGTGTGTGTGTTTAATTAATTTGGTGCAATTTTGGCCGTGTAATAATTCAGATTATGACACTTCATAAGAACCTTTATGATTTTCATAATTTTATCACCTTACTCGTGAATTTTTAAGTTGCTTTGAAAACTGATGCTGAGTATAAGAAAATTTTGCTAACTTCTTGGAGAGCTGAAGTGACAGTGGCAATTATTTTCACTAAACGGTCATCTCATTGGCTCATGCTGTCTGATCCTTTTCCTGTTGTCTTGTGCGTTTGTGAGGAAAGGAACTATCATTGTCCATATGAACATTCACTTCCTCTCTAAGTTTGACGAAGTAGAGCTGTATAATTTGCAAATATACAAACAAGAATAAGTAATCGTGTCTGAAATTTTTGGTCAGGCTCAATGCATTTACCTTGTATTATTCTCCTACTAACTTTTGTGGCCTCTGAGAAAGTAAATTCAGCATGATCAATATTAAACTACAGAAGGCTCAAAGTGATGTCAATGAAGTCTAGGATAGGAATTTTCTATGTAAGTGAGGTTTTCACATCATCCCATTATTTACAGCTCTAACTATCCTATATGCTTTCTCACCTCTTCTTGTTAAACAGGAGTTGGCCACTTCCATTCCCAACTTTGAAATTTGGATGAAGAAAGTAATTCAATTAGCAAAGAATTTTCTCCCAATACTGGATTAGTTCCTGTTCCGAATTATATTAATTATTCAATTCCACTTACTTTGATCACTTTAGTAGATACTGTTTTTTTGTTCAAACCACAATAGTATATACAAACTTTCATCAAAGCTCACCGCACCTGGATCCCCATTCTTACTTAATTTCAAAGCTCACCTTATATTCCCGTGAAAACTTCCCTCTCAAGAATCATTTGCTGCCCATTTTTTTAGAAGAAGGCCATCAACATTTTATTAAACACACATACATATTTTTTAATATTAAGTGAAATCCTGTCATCACTCTACTAAATAATCCCGTGTCATTTTCTGTTAACAGAGTGTACATAAAGTTTACTTTTTACCTGATAATAAAATGTTAAAAAGAGAACGCTAAGTGAGTATATTTTAAGTATTTTTCTTTTCAAATACAGTATTTGCTTCTATTCACCCAGAACATGAGGAATGACAATGTTTGAGTTTGCAGTTTTTAAGAATTTGAAACTGTAGGATTGGGAATTGGGTTACTCTAATAATTTGAATGGATCTCTCTGACTCACTCACTCTGTCACCGTAGCTGGCTCTGTCTCTTGTTTGAATCCACAACACTATGCTTCCCTCTGTGGCTCTGTGGCTCTGTGGCTGTATAGTTACTAAACCTGAATTGATGATGTAATCATGAGTACCGTGTTCGTATGTAACTCTGACTTGATGGAGCTACATTATTGATGAATGGAAATTGTTATTTTACCTTTTATATATGCCAAGGCAGTGTTTTGTAGCCCTTGAAAATTTATTACACGCCTTATGATATAAATATTATGAACCATTTTTTTTGTTTCAGATGTGACTAAACAAACCTTAACACCTGGAGTTCTTTTGGTTTTGTTTTCGCCCTCCACCTAAAAATCCTTCGTAGCTTTAGTTCTTAAGTCATTGAATACATATTTTATAATAAATGTTTAAGATTATTGGAGACTGCCATCAAATGTTCTTAAGACATGAGTTAAAAATTTCAAGTGATTATTTTTTTATATATAAAAGTATTTATCGATGCACTATTAGTTTAACTTTTCATACAACTTAACCTTAATTTACCATAAAAAAATATTTATTAATTCACAAGTATAATTGTTATATACAGTCAATAATTTTTTTTTTACATAATTAATTAACTAGAAATCTTTTTTTGAAATCATTTTTAATATAACTATTATAAAACTTAATAAATTTATCATTTATGATAATATGTAAATACATAACAACATAAAAAATATTTGCATTCTTAATACATTCTTATTTCATTACGTATAAACAAAAATCATAATTCATTATTCAGTGTCCAAAAGAATGTCTAATGGAAGTGTTTAATGATTACTATAATTACTAACAATAAGCAAAGTGTTTATTGTACTAAAAATTAACTAAGTACAGGAATAACGTGCTTGATGAATATATGCGAATTGAAGCTGGAATCCTTTTTCAGAGAAAAAAAACTAAAAATAAATACAGTCTTTACCTTTTTTAAAAAAATTACTAAAATTAAGTATTATTTTTACCTATATGAGGAATAATTATTTTATTATAAAAATAAAAAAATGATACATATACCGCAATTTATAAAATATTAATTTTTATATTTATCTCTCTCTACCACTAAATCATTTATTACCACTAAATCATTTATTACATTTCAAATTCAAATTTTTTTTATTTCTTTTTTCTCATAGTTATATATTTTGTTATATAATCTGTTGCTCAAGTATAATTTCTCAAAAAGAAATGAGTTGAGTCACATCATCTGTCTAAATGACTGCGAATTTAACTAAATAAGCATAATTCAAGTATAGTGATAGTAAATTAACCCAAAAATAAGTGTAGTGATCGTATTATAAAATATGTTTGTTCTGTTAGAAATATTAGTTTAAACATCAAGATGTAGTGATCACTGCAGAAGATGTCTTTGATATGGAGTGTGATCCATACCGCGGCCAACAGACAAGATAAATAAATAAGCCTAAATTAATCATTATGTATTTTTATTAATATTATAATGTGTCATTACAAATGCATTATATTCAAGACAAGTTGCAGTACTAAAAACAGACATTTATAGAGGTAACAAGGTGACTGCTTAGAGGCATTTGGCCTCGATCTCCTCTAGTGTAAGCCCCTTGGTTTCTGGTATAACAAAGTATATGAATACAAGAGATGCCATGGCTATTACACAAAATATGTAAAACAAAATTCCTGCTCCCAATAATGCCTGTGAAAAATACAAAAAACAAAGTGTCAGGCAGGCAATTTTAATGAAATCAATGGGTTCACTGAATAGCAAGTTCAAGATGATGTTTCCCTAATAGCTAAGCACAGTACGGAAAAAAGAAATAACGGGAAAACAAAAATTTTTTCAATTGAAAGAGAGAAAATTCTCAATGCATTCAATTGAACACCAATTTAAATCAACAAACATGGCCAATGCAATTTATATCACATGCTTTTCAGCTTATGTATGATGTTGTGAGATCAGATTTTTGTGAAATATGGTAATCATATGATTGATGATGATGATGACACATTTATAATATATGGTGACTTTATGGTCTCCTGTTCAAGATCTTCATCATTCATCACCTTCAGTGGGGAAAAAGCAAATGTCACCAGAGCATTTGCAGCAAAATTGACAAGTACAGCTATACTTAGTCCTCGACCTCTTAGGCGCAAGGGGAAAATTTCTGCTACCATTAGCCAACCAATTGGACCAAAGGAAATCTGAAAAAAGACAATGGAGAACCACTAAAATCACACTGCATGATATAAGAACGATACCGGATGTAAGCATTATGATAAAAAAGAATGATATTCCCTATCTCAGACTCAGTGAGACTCCAATAAATATGATCTAAAGAATGATATAAAAAAGAAGCATATTCACCTGATAACTGCCTACGTACAATAACAGACCAACTACAGCAACAACTGGTGCATTATCCAAGAAAATGTAATATGAACCCAGAAAGAATAAAGAGATCACCTGTGATACAAATAAACACGAGTTCTTAAATTTTTAATAATCACCAACAACTAAAATTTCCATGTCATAATCATTCCTCTCTTGTAATTAGCTAAGCAGAAGCTGACCATCCATGCATCCATGCAGCAGCACTAATTAGCGGACTGGCCTAAGTCTCTCAATTTAAGATAGAAATGAGGAAGTGTTCTTTTCTCAGGAAATTACTATCAAAACCATCATTCAGAATCAAAGAAAAAAGAAGGAACTTACTATCCCTGAAACTCCCCCAAGTAATAAAGGCCTCCTTCCAAGTCTATCAACAACGACAACAGCAATTCCGGTCATAATCAACTAGAACAGAAACAGATGGTTATACATTTGGCAAAAAGACAAAAGAGAAAGGGGGAGGGGGCAAGACAAGGACAATGGGAAAACAGATGATTCAGAACTAATGGTATCACAAGTTTAGTTTTTTCCTTTTCTCTTACTGAAAATGCGATGCATCAAATTATATAGCTGGGAAAAGGAAATAACTTAATCTATTCTTAACAAGACTTATTTCAGAACAAATGATATTTATCAAGAACTTTTGCACAGACATTGGAACTCACAAACATGGTTCTTCATTTGAAAAAGTGAAATCAATTAAACGAAAATGGAGAAGGTAGTGTCAACAAATGTTTAAAATTTTAATCTATTATAGGTTACCAAAAAAGAAAAGAATATTCTTCTATGTTTTGATAAAAGGATTTATTAAGACACAAGTACACACACGTGCATATAATTTGCAGATACAGCATGTATATACACTTAGCTCATTGCACCTTATAAGAACAACAAAAAGAGTTGGATAAAAAGTGTATATTCACCTATGAAATGTGTAAATGGTGGTTCTCATAGTTGAATGTGTATTATATGAGATGTTTAAATGTTGATTCTTGTGGGTGGATGTATATCCTATGAGATGTTCGTAAGTTGCAATATATTGTTGATTGAATTACCTTAAAGTGAATTATATTTTTTTAATAATTTAATTTGAGAATTAAGTAGTATATTGTTATGAATGAGTCTTTGATGTTAGAAATTGTCTAAAAACATTTAAATGAGTTAATTGTAATTTTTGAAAGATTGAAAAATGGCTACTTAGAGAAGGAGAATTTTACTGGACACCAAAATTCCAATTCACTCAGTGACTCAAGGGTCTCGCTTAGTAGATAATGAAAGTGTTTCATAAACATTAAATTGACTCGTGGAGTAGAATTTGCATTTCATAATCATGATTGATATTGCATGATGATGCTTGATTATTAGACTTGTGATGATGATGTTTGATGGTTATTTAAGATGTTGATACTTGATTATGATACATGATGATTGTACATATATGTCCTTTTCACGTGAAATTTATGTTGTTATTATTTGATTTTCGAATGCCATGTTTTAAAGACAATTTAGATAATTGTTATAATTTGAGTTTATGTAATATTTAAGTATGTTTGTATTTTTGGTAAGTTTATCTTTGCATCGTGGCATGTAGTTGTGATTGTGATGATCTTAAATTTTACGTTTGTGGACGCAAACGATTAGAAGGTGGATCTTTCCTTAGGAGACATCGTAAATGGGTATGCAAGGGCATGAGGATGTGGTTCTCACTTTTCCTTTTTGTTGTTATGTTTTCTTTTGTATAGTATTGACCAACTCAAGTATTTCAAAGATTTACCCTTTTTAAGAGTTGTATAGATGTATATATATAGTCGCAAGTTTAATTTATTTTAGGTTGTATCTTGAGATAGCATGTTGTAGTGCCACAAGGCACCTGATTTTATTTAATTGATTATTTTATATGTGGATGTGTTATTTTGAAGTCACAAGTTTTAGTTGCTGGTTTTTAAAATGTGAAAAATTCGAAGGTATTTTTTTATAAATAAATTAATTGAAGAATTTGAAATGAACTAAGATGAAGTTTTTTACTATATTAGTTATCTGATTATCATGTAGCAACAGCAGGTCGTTACAACATCATATGGACAATCCATAATTCAAATTTGTATGTTGTAGAAAACCTTGACCTACACATAACTAACGAAACTGACAAAAACTACTGTAGTACTGCTTCATTTAAACATAAATTCGCAATTACTAAGAATGTGAGGAAATAAGATCTACCTTAAAAAACCCAAGGAGAATAGACACTCGGGTTGCATCAGATGCTCCAGAGAATCCTGCACTCTACAAAATGGATTGAATTACATGATATTTTATTTCACTGGTACAACATAATAGATTATATGAATTTGCAATAATTTTCCTTGACTAAAATTAACATAATACCTGAAAGATTGAGGCAGCATAGTAGAGCACACTTGGTTGCCCTGTGATCTGTCATAATTTGCAGCCCATGGTATAAGTATACTAAAATGTTGGCAACTACGATAATTTTTACCATTTTATTCAAGTGATTGCAATACCTGCTGAAACAAAACCAATCCTGCACCAATCCAAAGGGCTTTCAAGCATTTTCCTTGGAATATTTCTCCAAAGGTAACTTCTTTTTCTTCACCTACATAAGAAAGTTCTGCCAGAATCTCATCTACTTGCCGAGGAGCTGAATCACGAATAGCCTGACCTCGAAGCTGGCACAAACTACGAATTGCTATATCTTTTGAATTCTGAACATCCCCTTTTCCCTGTATAGCACTTAAAAGTAACCATCTAGGTGAAGCTGGGAGCCACCACATTCCAAGTCCCATGATTATTGCCACAGCACTACTAACTCCAAACATATACCGCCACCCAGCTATAGTTTCTACGAACAAGCTACCAATTCCATATCCTGCCTGATCAAATGATATGTAGTCATGTTTTGTAATACCAGGATATTCAGAACATAAAGTAATCTGATAGAATATTATTTTTGAGGAGGCAAGACAATAGTAGAAGGAAAAATTCAAAAAGTTTATTTACTTATTGCATTTATAGAACACAAGAAAATTAAAGGTCCTCCCAGAAATTTCAAGAACTGAAGAACTTACAACCATCCCAAGTACTATAAAAAACTCTTTTAGAGATATTAGTTGTCCACGTATTGGTGTTGGGGCTGTCTCTGCAATGTACACTGGAGCAGCATGCATTGCCTAAATAGATAAAATTAAAATCATGTATCTTGCTTAAGAGTTAATAAGTTATAGATAAAATATACAACACATTATTCAAATCTGATCTCTGCACAGAGCTTTTCCTAACAATTCCTTTTACATGCAAAATAACCCATTTTTTCTTTTCCTTTCCTTTCGTGCAAGTTTTATTACATTGTAAGCATTTCAAAAATTCTTTCCAAACTGATACAACTGGATATGTCAATCTTAATTGATTGAAAACACTACAAGAGACCGACCCCCCCCCCCCTCCCTAAAAAGAGAAAGAAAAACAACTGCACCTAAAATCTAAGAGTTGACTTCATATCTCAGAGAATTGGTTTTCATTGTTTAATTTGATAAAACAACACTTCTAGATCTGTAAGTGCCAATATAATGGTGTTTGATTTACATTGCAAAAATTAACATCTTTCTGTAAAACATACTCCTCTCCAAATGTAATTTTCTACCAGAGAAACAACAAATTTTTCTTCCCAATTGTCAGATATAACATCATTATTGTTTAATAGCATGTATTAAATTATCTCTTAGGAGTAGTTTTCATATTATATTATATTTCATTTGTTTTCTAATTTAATTAGGGTTAGGAGTCTAGTATTAGTATAAGTGAGGTTAGTATTTTGTCTTTTGTAACACATTACTACACTTATATTACGTTCTAGTATTCGAAGTTCGTTTTCTCTTTTCTTAATTAGTGTCACAGGGGCCAAACATATATAATATGAAAGGATTTTTCAAATTCTTTATTTTCTTTTTACTTGCTTTTAACTTTTTTCCTTTATTTTGTATAGGTGAATCTTGACTGATTAGGAAATTTATTTCATTTAAACAAAACCTTCCATTAAACAATGAGTACATGGGAGTACCATGGCATCCCCATGTTCTGCCTCCTACCTCTGGTCCCATTGGGTTGAACACATCGTTCCTTGTGTTCAAATCCAGTTAAAAGAATGAAGGGAAGCATTAAACTCCTTAGGACTTGGTCATAGAAGTTTGAGTTGTTAGGTGCACGCCCACAAATCATTATTTCTTTAAGACAAAAGATTGAACCCCTACATCTTCAATTGTCTACATGGTTTGCTACCTCAACCAACCAGAAATTAACATATGCAAGCTTAGATGTAGCTTTCGGGAGAAAGAGCATGCCAACTAGCTTAGATGTAATATTTGGGAGAAAAAGAGAATACCAGTCCAATTCCTGTGCCAAATACAAGTCTCCCAACCACCAATACAGGAAAATTCGGAGCAAGTGATGTTACAAGGACTCCAACAAGATATAGTAATGAAGCTCCAATCAGCTCCCTTCTTCTACCTAAGAATCAAATTTGTCACATCAGTGTCACCAGGGAAGGAAATGGAAAAAATGATAACTGACAATAGGGGAAATTACCTAAGAAGTCAGCAACATTGAAGGCCAACATGGAGCCAATTAAGGCGCCATACAATGATCCGCTAGTCTGCAAAAGAGCAAGTGCCATTGCCCCAGCTTATATTCAAGATCGATATATAATTACAAAAGTGAACAAATGGGTCAAATCATAAGAATGACAATAAGACAATGTAGCCATAACCAATAATTTATTTAACTTACAAGAAGACCAATTTCGATGGAAGACAACTTGTACCAAGATACTCCACTTAGTGTTGGTGACTGCAAAGTATACAAGCAAACCATTTAAAATATACCACCGAATATCAGCTTCCAAAGAAAACATTGATTCTGACAGCAAGTTCAGTCAAAGTAACAAAAAATAGGTGCCAGCCTAGGAATCTATTTATCTGTATATTATACTGGTATTAGGAATACATAAATTTTTATCACCGGTGAGTAGACTTCCTAAAAGTTCCATTCTTAGATAAAACTAACTCATGGGGAGAATGAAATCCTTAAGTCTTTTTTTTTTTCAGTTAGGGAAAATGAAATCCTGTAAGTCTTTCTCTAATAAGAATGAATTGCTTTAAATCTTTTATAGTAATCTTCCTCTCTGATATATTACACACTAGAAGGCAGTGACCCATGTGAATAGCAATGGTAACAGAGAATGTACTAAACACAAACTTGTTTCTGCCAGCAGTTTTCCAGTCTACGAAAAATGACAGACTAAACTGAAAAAGTAATTTACAAGAGATACAAGTAAATTGTAAAAGATTCCTTGATAGAAAGAAAACCTATTGTGTGTCCAGAATATATAACTACAGAAAAAGTTGTACTTATCTAAGATTTTTTGTTGAGCATTTTACTTACTGATTTTGGGAGACTTATTTATATACTTGCTATAAAGAATTAGAGAAAGAGTGGATTGAAACATGAAACCCTACCATATATGATACAGTCAGTTTACTGACAGTTTAAATTTTAGGAACTAGATATAAATTAACTAAAGTAAATACTCAAGCATCGGAGAGAATTGTTTTACTACAAACATAAAACTTGATACATAGAGTGTGTTTAATTCACGTCATCAATTTTTATTCTTGGGAATATGAGGATGAGAATAAATATTTTCATGTTTGTTAGAAAGTTATAATAATATATTTTTTGGAATATTTTATATTTAGGAAAGTTGAGTCCTCATTGTCTAAGCATTCTCTATTCACATGAGAAGAAGATGGGGATCTAAGATTCTCACAGGAATGGAAGTTATTGTCTACAAGAACTACTTATTTCCGCTACCTTTTTCTTTCACTTTTATTTTTAATTTTTAATTAAATAATTTTTAACTTTTTCCTAAAATTACTAAATATTAAATAAACATATCCATGGGAATAACATTTCCGTGTATAATATTTCTAGAAATATGATTCCTAGGAATGTAAAATTTTACCATGAAACAAACACCCCATAGAGTTTACAGTACATCAAGGAGTAATTAAAGGGATAATTACATCCTTCAATTAGAGCTACTAATTTGCTAATCAGTCTTAATAACAGTTCATACCCAACTGTTACATGTTTAACATGTGCTAAATCTAACAAATCCAAAAATAAGTAAGTGGATTGTCTAAGGATAGCACGCCACCTCAATAAAATTCACCTAGATCAAAGTGCACGTACAATAAAAAGAAAATTGTGTCTAAAAATGATGGTTGCAATTAAGTCATAAAGATCATGACTCAGTATGAAAAGCAGGATGCATAGGTCCATTCTTAAACTGTTTCCTAGATGTTTAACCTTTTGAGACTAATGGAAGTAAATAAGGATTAACACCTTTCAATATGTATCAAACCTATGGTATTAAACAATAGTTCAAAATTTTGATATGAATTATAACAATGTTGATCACACCGAGGAAATAGATTTAAGGTTACAAACTACAAAGCTGTAATCATATCTTTCTTCTCCTCATAAATCTTGTAAAGCATATCTCTTGAGCTTCCCCGTTGTACTACCTCTGTACTTGAATCTCTCCCTAGAACTTTTATAAGATGAAAAATATATCTAACAATACAGACACTGCAACCAACTAAAGAGATCATGTAACTGTTAGAACTGAAAATACATTACCGGTTAAAAAGCCTCTGATATGGATCTGGATGCAATATATGGATTATGGTTTATACATCTAATCACCATAGCCATAAACAACGAAGTATATGGAAAGCATTACAGATATACTATGAAAAAACTACTCTACCATGAGATTATACTTCAAACAGATTAATAGTAACTAGTTATAATACAGCAGAAAAATCTGGAACTTTTTAAGATCAGGAAATTGTTAAGGGTGCGGTGCTACATCACCAAATGAATATTATAAAAATGTTGTTGGTATCTAAATTATAGTAGAAAGGTGTACCTCAATGGAAATGGTTGCAGAAGATGTGGCACCAATATCATAGCCAAATAGTAGGCCACCCAAAGCTGGGAAGAGAAACCTGAGATTTTTAAAACAAATTTTAGGTAAGACTACAGGCATAGATGTCCTTTATTTCTTCTTCTTTTCCACTTGTAGGAAAAAGTATCAGATAATCAATTGAAGATTCATTATCAGAAAATCAGTGGGGGGCATAGTAAACATGAAATAATGCCATTTCTTATTTGAAGTTGGCAAATTGTTTCATCAATGTCAAGCAGAAAAATTGTAAAGAAAGACAAAAAGTTTACAAGATATATTCAAAAAAGTCAATCCTATAGCATGTGATCCAAGCTAATTTTAGTGGAAATCAAATGATTTCTAAAAAAAGAGAATTATTCAAAAAGGTATATATTATTTGCTCTATTCAAGAACCCAAATAGGAGTTCTAGGAAACTTGAACTCCATGAGAATCAATTTTCTTTAAACTGAAGGAAACTAAATTCTCATCTACTATAACCTTGGGATTGATTCGTTGTCATGCTGGCTACACCTTAATCCTTATTATCCTCTGCTGAGTCCAAGTAACAGTTTTGTCACTATTAATTAGATAGGTTGTTAGTTAGTTTTCCCATTTTTTTTTTTTCTTTCATATAGCTTGTATAAATAGGGATAGTAATTCTTTGGTTTGATACATATATCAACATCAATACTTGTTTCAAATAATATGAATATCAATAGTTCCAGAATTGTGCACTCTGCATCTTCTTACTGGATTAATAATCCTCACTCCCCCAATAATAGTTAAAAAAGAAAAAAAAATATATTAGTATTTCATGGAAATCTAGTAACAGACCAAAAATGATAATCTTCTTTATCTAAATGTTTCCAAAGGACATAGGATTCCACAAATCAAACAGTTCTAACAAGGAATTAGACATAAATATGTGATGTAAAAGGAAACAGTAAGCAATCCTTCCCTGGCAAAATGCAATGTGAAACAGCCATCCTCAATCTAACTTTCATGAGTAACATTTAACACATTTTTCCGCCCAGAAAACATGATCAACATGATGCCAATCAAGAAATTATAGTCCTCAACATAACACAACTTAAAAGCTACAAAAATTGTAGTCCTTTACCTGAGCTAGTCTAAGCTAAAAGCTGATCTTTATGTAGCTATCTATTGTATTTGTGTTGTATGATTTGAAATACAATAAAGTTTGTTAGATTTCCTGAGCAGTGCATAAAGTTAACAAAGAAGGGATTTAAAGGGAATCCTCACGGGAGAATTGCAGCAGAGACGGAATAGCTTTCAGAGTCATGAACCCCAATAAGCAAAGGCTCCCTTGCACTCCCAATCTCACCAGATGAACGTCCTTCCTAGTGAAATTTAAAGCATTTGAAGCGTTATGAAAGGGAAAATAAACACCAAAATATAGTAACAAATTAGTTTAACTGCCAGTAAAACAACACACAGCTCTGTATGCGTTAGTGTGACAGTATCCAACTGCAAGCATTCAGCCCATTCTTGTTTCAACTTTTTTTTACACAGACCAAATAAATAAATAATCAAGAGCTAAAGGCACATAATTCTCTGACTTCTTTAAAAAACAAAAAAGTTGATAGGCAAGCAAGTACAAGTACAAAATTTGATAATTTCAATTCTCTTCACAAAATATTCAGCTAAAAAATAACAATGGAAAACAGTTCTAAAACTGCTTTGTAATGGGTTTGCAGTAATCCATAACTTGAGGAGTCGTATAGTTTATAAATTAATCAAAATTAAAGGGACAATTCAGTGTATGTCAACTTGATGGCATGAATGCGAAAACCCCAAATGAAGCAGTTCAAGTTGTTTACTTTGAGCTCATTTTGACTTGAACAAGTACATATTTTTGTGACACCCATTGAACCCGTGATTGTTTGGCAACCAACTTTTTTCCCTTTTTTTTTTTTTCTTTCTGAATTTCAACAGTTCCCTTCCCTCCCAATAGAATTTTATATCCTCAGAAACTAAACAAAGTCTGCACATACTACAAGATATATATGTGCAGTAATTCAAAATCAGGGTAGATGCTGATCAATTGTAGCCCAAAGAAGAAGAAGAAAAATGAAAAAGGACAAGGAAAGAACCTTCACAGAAGAGGAATGAGTAGATTGCTCGGGATCGGATGCCATTGCTTTGGAGTTGAAATTTGAACTTTGAAGGATGAGAGCGAGAGAGCATTAAACAAAAGACTAAGTTTAGCATACAGCAGTAAGATAAGGGTGATAATTCCTTTGCAGTAGAAAATTGAATTTCCTTAACTTGGAAGCAAAAAAGAAGAACAAGTTGACGTGTCTAGATTATTTCCACGGGACAGGACATATATGAAATATATATAGAACATCATGCATTTACATATATTAATTTACTGCTATAGTTTAAATGGAAATATATTTGTAATTTTTATTTTTAAGATAAATTCTCTGACAATCTCAAGTCTAAACATTATTTAGTTCATGTATGAATAATTTATTTTTTTTCATTATAACTAATTTTAACTAAGAATATATTTAATTTTCGTATGTTATCACATTTTTATTTTGCATTCTATTAATTTATTTTTTTCTCTTAATATTTAAGTTTAAATATAAATTTGATTGGTGGAAAATAAGATTTTTTTTAGTTTTAATTATTTTTTATTTTATTTTAGAAAAATTTATTTTAATTTTTAATATTAAATAATTTTTTATTTTAATCATTAATATATTTTAATAAAGATATTGACGGTATAACTCATTGTATTATTAAATAATTTGATAAGTTTCGTGTAAATTTTTATTAAATTATATTTTTTAATTTTAATTTTATTAATTAAATTAATATCATTAATTACATATAATCATCTTATCATATTTTTAAAAGATATGACATTAATTTATAAAATTATTAATATTATATTATTTAATATTATAATTTAACGGCAAAAATTAAAATAAATTTTTAAAAAAAACTAAAAAAAATAAAAGACCAATTCCAACTACCAAATATATTTAAGTCTTATATTTATTCTTCTCTTTCTCAGTAAATGTGCTCTCAAAATCATATTCAAGCATCAATTTCAAGAAATCGTATAATATATAAAACCTCACGTAAACAAACATCAATTTATTCTTTGTTTTGTGAGTTTATAAGAAGAATATTTTGATTTAAAAATCATTCTTGTGTTTGTATATACGTGCAAAATTATATTCTAAATAAAATTTATTTAATTTACCCTTTAAAGATTTTAAACACAGTGATTTTGCATGATATGTATTTGAAACTTTTTGCATCATAAATACATGTACACAGATTCAAGCATCAAACCTCATATTAACTTGTACTAAGGGTCTAGCTCATTGAATAAAATATGGAAGTTGATATAAACTTTTAAAATATATTTTTAATTTTTACGAATAAAAAGACCTCGTATTAACCTTCATATACATAAATCAAATACTTATTTTATTCTCTGTTAGCAAATTTATAAGAAAAAATAATTTAATTTATAGAAATCGTTATTTTCTATGTGAATGTTTAAATTAAATTCCAAACTAAAACTATTTACTTTATCTTTTAATGATTCTTTTTTTTATCAGTAGTTTTTAATGATTCTAAACACAGTGATAATGTTCATTTTGTATTTGCAAGAATTAACAATTTGCTCGGTTTTTACATTGTCTTTTTATTAAACGGTGACTGTAACGAGTTTTAAACTAAAAAAACTTATATAAAGTACTCAAATTTCTCACCATTAGCCCAAACATGTGGGGGTTTTATTTATTATCTCTGTAATCCTTTAAGAATAAACAGATAATAAGGTAAGTGACGTTTAATAAATATGAGGGAAGAATCATTGAAGTGTAGGATTGAAAAAATGTGAAATCCTGAAAGGAATGCTCATGTGATTTTATTTTATTTTTTCTTTTGCTCTTTTGGTGATGCATGGTGTTTGCTTATTTTCCATAGAATTTTCTTTTTCTGTAAAAATAACCTCCCATTTGAGAATAGTGGGTTATAAAAATATTGAAGTGCGAGTTATATTATAGTTTTTTTGTTCTGGAAAGAAGAAAATCTAATGGGTACTATTAAAACAGCAAGACTATGGCATGGGTGTGTGTTTCTGCTTCATTTCTTTGCTAGCTGATGGTCACTATCTTCATAGTTATTTCGACTTTAATTTGATTTATTTTTTCACTGCTCCATTATTTATATACGGTTACGAAGCAGGCTACGTTGATCCAATGACCTCTATACCTAACCAACGAATTTTGGTTCATTTAATATTCTCACAGTATATAACACGATTCCCACGTGAGCATGTGCTTGCTGAATGTTTTATTTTAATAATTTATGTGTTGACTTAGTGAAAAAGTTGTTAAATTTAAAATTGTATTAAATTCAGTTGGATTATTTTATATTAGGAAATTAATTCTCTTTTTTCTCGTTTCATAAAAAGACAATTTAATAATTAAAGAAAAAGAGAGATTACAAAAAAAGTTATCTAAAAATTGTTGATTTCCACCCACTGTTTTATTCTCTTTCACTGTTGAAGTTTTTTTTTTTCTCTCGTATAATTCAAGTTGCTAAAGAAAAATAATATTCGATTAGTATTTTACACCATCACAAACATAAGAAAATAAGATTAAAAAAGAGAAAAGATTTTAAGAGGAACCATTATAGACATAAATATTGTAATATGGATTCGGGGAAGTTCTAAAACATCATTACAGACATCATAAAATATAATATATGTGAGAAATATATTATCTTAAAACCTGGAGTGTAATTTACTTATTTATTTAACCCTGACAAATTACACATAATAAAATAATTTATCATTCATACAACACCTATGTCAATCTATTCTCTCATTTTCTCCCATCCACCTATGCCAACATACAATTTTTAGTTGTTGTTAGGTTTCTCATGTGTATCCATTCATCATAATTCGTTGCATATTAATAGGATTGACCCAATAGTAAGGATTGAATACATGATGTTATGAGTTCAAATTTCAATATAGCTATTGTATATTCTAATTTTTTACATGTATGAAATTTTACTTTTCCAACCTCTTTGAACTGTGGTTTTAAATTGTGATTATAAATATTATAGTTAGATTTATTGTTATAGTTGAGAAATAGATTGTACATATGATGTAAAATAATTTTGGGGTTTTCACCAAAATTTATTTATTGAATTCCAACTATTCCCTATCTAAAAATAGTATTTGTAGTGTTTTAAAATATTTAAAATTAAAAAAATATTCATAATAATATACTTTAAAATATTCAAAATTATCATTTTACCTTCAAATATTTTTTGTTTGAGAAAAATAATTATAATATTTTTGAAAGCTTAAAATTTTTAAAAAAGTATTCATAACAATTTTAAATAATTAAAATTAATAAACTTAATTTTGATAATTTATCCTTAACTATTCTTAGTTTTGACAAAGCATTTATAAATTAAAAATATTTTTTGAAATTTTAAATTTTAAAAAAATTACAAATACTTTCTTAAAACTTAAAATAGTTATGGTTAGATAACTAATTTAAGATTTACTGATTTTAATTATTTAAAATATCATAAATGCTTTCAGAAATTTTAAACGTTCAAGAAAATATCATAAATGCTTTCTTGAAATGTAGGAAACTTAGGTTAAATTAGTAATATCAAATTTAATAATTTTAAATATTTTAAATTATTATATATGTTTATTAAATATTAAATTTGAATTATAAATATACAAATATAAATAAAG
>JAMLFT010003325.1:0-22375 GCA_026544285.1 Pachyrhizus erosus | reverse complement strand
ATATAATTGATTATGTTAAAACATAATTGATTATATATATAATAATAAAAAATAAAATTACTAACAATAAAAACATTAATAATAAAATATAAATATAAACAATAATTAATAATAAAATTAAAAAATTAGTAATAATAATAAATATAAATAATATTAATAATAAAATAAAATAAAAATTTTAAAAATATGAATAATAAATAAAAATATTAATACTAATTAATAGTAATAATAAATTATAATAAATAACAATAAAAATATATTTTATTTAATATTACACTTTTATTTAATTATCAAATTGTTTTAATTTAATTTTTTCACTCTCTTTCACTTTAACCATACAATATGAATAATAAATAAAATATTAATACTAGTTAATAATAATAATAAAATTATAATAAATAATAATAAAAATATATTTTTATTTAATATTATTATTTGTTATCTATCAAATTACTTTAATTTAAATATTTTTTCGCTCATTATCTCTATCTTATTCTATTTAACTGGATTTCATGTTTTTTATTTCTGATATTTTCATTTATTTTCTTTTTTCATAATTAAAAAAAGACTTAAGTTGATTCAAACGTCTAATTTTAAATACCTTTTTATTTAACAAAATTCTTATTTTAATACTAACATTTAAGTTAGCTATAATTATCCACAAATTTAATGGTAGATTTAATTAATTGAGTGATGCTTCAAAAGGCTGAATAATTCAATATCCTCCTCAGAGTTTGAAATCATTAATTACAAGTCAAAGAATTTGGATGGGTGACACCATGATGAACATGTTCAGCGGAATAGGAAAGCCAAATTCAAATTTAGTTTTTCATCATGACGTGCCACGTGGCGCATGGATTACAAAGACTGAGAACAGCGAGTGCGTCGTATCACACCGCATAAAACTCGCATCCCCTTTCAGCATAAAAAAATAAACGAAATAGAGAGAGAAAAAGGAAAATTACGCACTTTCCGGGAAAAAAACTTTGTTGCGAGAAAATAATGGAAAAGAGAAAATTCCCGATTCCTCTTTTTAGCACAGAGAGAGAGAGATAAAAATAAATAAAAAATTGCTCTATTTGAGAAAACAAGCGACGACTTTTCGGATTATTATTTTTTATTGTTCCATTCACGAATTGCGTTAGGGTTTCGTAATTTCATAATTTTGCACCCTTCCAAACAATCGTTTAGGTGCTTTTTCGATCAAATTTCCTGTAAAGTTTTCATCTTTTTGGGGTCTGAGTTTTGGGTCGTTGAATCAAGAATTGATTTTGGTGCTCCTTGAAGAAGGTTGAGAAAGAGAGAGAGGGAAGGGGAAAATATGATGGCTGCTTCTTCTTCTTCGGCTACTGTCGCAGTGGAGAAGGCGACCAGCGATCTTCTTATGGGCCCTGATTGGACCATGAACATCGAAATTTGTGATTCCATCAATTCTATTCATTGGTAATCTTCAACTACAAGAAAAGGAGGAAGATAGATAGCATATCAATTTCGATACTATGTTTTATTTTATTTTTTTCTGAGGGGTTGACTTTGATCAACTGCCACATGGTTATGATGTTTGTTCTTTTGAATATGATGTTTCATTTAATGTTTGTTGGTTCTGTTATCGGATGAAATTTGGGGGCTAAAGCTGTTGATTTTAGTTTTTGTTTTTGTGATGAAACGGATAAGGTGATTGTATTATTTGGAGAATAAGGAAACTGGTGGTTCCTTCTAGCTGATTATGTTAATTTTTTTTTCCAATTTTTTTAATTCTGATGATTTGTAATTTTCCCATGCATAATTGTTGGTCTCAAAATTGAACGATAATTTCCAGTCCCAGTTTCCTGTAAGAAAAACCAGGGGTCCATGGATGATAGTACAAACTAGTTTGTCAACTTGCTTCTTTCTCGTTTTTCTGGACGCTGTTCATTTTACTGAATCTTTGATGGATACCACATGCTTAATTTCTCAGGCAGCCAAAAGATGTGGTAAAAGCTGTGAAGAAGAGGTTACAACATAGAAGCTCTAGAGTTCAATTACTAGCTCTCACGGTACTTCGTTGGCACTGGTTTTGGGTCTAACCATTTTATATTTCAAGTTGTTTGTTGCTGTGTCATCCTGGATTGCTTAACTTTGAATTTTTTTTTGTTTGGAACTTGATTTGTGGTTTCTGGTTGTCTACCCCCAGCTTCTGGAGACAATGGTAAAGAACTGTGGTGATAATGTGCACTTTCAAATTGCTGAGAGGAACATATTGGAGGAGATGATCAAAATCGTAAGGAAGAAGGTAAGGTGGTATCAGTTGGATATTTAAGATGTGTTTCTAATTTAATTTGTGTATTTGATGCTTGAAAGAAATTGTTGTTGCATTCTTTGTGGAATCTGTAATTATGAACAAGCTCAGTTCATTATGACTATACATCTATCATGTTATTTAGAGGGAGAATTCCTGTAGAATCTAGACAAGTTTATATCTGTTACAGATTTACTGTTAGTAAAATTGATTAAGTAATACATTTTCTAAAGTAATCAACCAAGTCTGCCATTAGATTCAGCTGTCAAATCTTCCACGCACAAACTCAAACCCAAAATGTTTAGTTATTGACTCCTTTTCCGTTATTTGTGTTTTTAATATTAATAAAATTCAAGCCTTGTAAGAAATAAAGTAAATATCCAGAAGATGATGTTGTTAATCAAGAATTCAATATTAATATTATTTACTATGTCACGTGCACGTGCAATCCTTTGATAGTGTGGAGTTCATTGTTGTTTCTCTCTACTGAACTGGCATGCTAGGGACTATTATGGAAAGTGGTTAGTATCAAAGTTCAATGCAAAAATCAAGATTTAATCTACGTTAATTATTGCATTTGATGATGCAGTTGTTTGAACTGCACTTTGCCTGATTAAATTTATATCCAAATCAAGTCCGGTGGCTGGTGGCTAGTGGCTACTGCTGTACATCATTTATGACCTGTATGTTTGAGTGTCTAGTGGAGATTTATAGGTTACCGTATCACAGGCTCATAACTCTATCTATATGTTAAATGTCTATGGGTAGAATTTGTATGCCAATAAAATGATATAATGTTGAGTTGAACAGTTGTAGAACCATCCATATATTGAAAGATAAATACAAAGATTGTTTTAATAGGTAAAGTCATCTATCTGGCTTTTACCTATCAAAACAATCTTAAAACTTACCTATCAAAATATGGATGGGTTCTATATCTATTAAATTACTACTATTTTCAGCGACTATTTATTTTTTCTTATGTGATTTGTCTCATCTAACATGAAATACATGTGATGATGTTTTAGGCAGATATGCAAGTGAGGGATAAAATTTTAATATTGCTTGACTCATGGCAAGAAGCATTCGGGGGACCAGGTGGTAAACATCCTCAGTACTATTGGGCATATGAGGAGTTGAAGGTAAGTATACAGCTGTCTACTCAACAATATTTCTTGATTGGCTTTTATCCATCTATATATTGATAGTTGCATGTGTAAAGTGGGATGCTAGATTTTCAAAATTATATACATTACATTTGTGGATATTCTGTAAATGATAGTCCATCTGGTCCATTTTAAGGGTGAAATTTGATTTTTACAAATTTAAGAAGATAGTACTATTTACTTTTTATTATATCATGTATGCAAATTTGTTCTTTGCAACTAAATTTGGCACCTCAAAATAATTTGTATAAATGCTTTGCATAAAAATATAATTTGTTGTTCCTGCAATTCTTTAGTGACAAATGGATGAATTTTAAGGTTCACATACTTTTTTCCATCAAAACCTCTGGAGAATTGTCCCCTCATCTTGTTTGTTTCAAATTTAAATTTTAAAGTACAGGATAGAAGATTGCATTGATACCTGTAAGCTGTATGTGAGTATGACTTATAATCATAATATTGTGTTGGATTATATAAATGGCAGCGATCTGGAGTAGTTTTTCCAAAGCGGTCACCAGATGCAGCTCCGATATTTACTCCTCCTCCTACTCATCCAAATTTAAGAAATATGCAAGCTGGATATGGGATGCCAAGCAATTCATCAAAAACACTTGATGAAACCATGGCAACAGAGATAGAAAGTTTAAGGTGAAACTGTCTTTTTCTTTTCCTGCTCATCCTTGCTTCCTCTACTTTCCTGTGTCACAGAACTTCTGTATGCTACCAATTTGTATTATGGCTAACTTCTCTTGAAATACTTAGTTTGTCAAGCTTGGAGTCTATGCGACATGTTTTGGACCTTTTGTGTGACATGTTACAGGCTGTGAATCCTGGTGATCGTGCAGTAAGTTAAATTGTATTGCTTGGCCTTCTTGAATCCTCCTTGCTACTAAGTATAATGATTAAATGTTTAGTGTTTATGCTTTGTAGGCTGTAAAAGATGAAGTAATTATTGATCTTGTTGATCGCTGTCGCACAAACCAGAAAAAGTTGATGCAGATGCTAACAACTACTGGGTTAGTTCCATTCAGCTATTCCATCTGGCCCACACCCAAATATACTTGTTTGTTACTTTGTGAAGTCTGTCCACAGATATGTGGAATAATCTTTTATCATCTTGGTTTTGTCATAGGGATGAGGAGCTTCTTGGACGAGGTTTAGAATTAAATGATAGTATTCAAAGTTTGCTTGCAAGGCATGATGCAATTGCTTCTGGTACTCCATTTCCAATTCAAGGAGCAAGTTCCAGCACTGTGTCAACTGAGGTTCAATCTAGTGTCGATCAATCCAATGTAAAGAGCTCCAGCCCTGGAGAGTCTTCTTCAACACCTAAAGCTAGCCCTTCAGCCATAGTCTTTTCTGAAACAAGGAGCCAGAGTGATGAAGAGGAAGAAGATGAATTTGCACAGCTAGCTCGGAGGTCACTTAGAACTGATACTATATCTAATATTGATATTTTGGTGCTCTGGGTTATTGAAACACGTTTTTTTCAATCTTTCTTGCATATGACATTAGTAAGCATAACTTATCTATAAAAGTAACTAGTTTAGAATGTCTGTTTAGATATGTACGTATGGACATGCATGGATAAGCATGGCCAAGTGAATTTTCTACCCTTTGTTTCATAATGTTGAAATCATTGCATTAAGCATTTCTTTTCATTTTTATACTTACACTTGTATGTTATTTCATTCTATCCTATATTTTCAAGCATAACTCTTTATTATCAGCCCATAATTTTTTTGTCATAAAATTTCTTGTACATTTGTATATCAACATGTATTGCAGTTCATGGGTAATGAATTTGTTCTATTATGTCGGTAATTTTTTATTTAGTATGAACACTTTACGACTATTGCAGGCATTCTAAGGCACAGTCAGTGACTTCAAAAGATGCTACAACTGGATCTGGTGATTATTCGGTGTCAATAAACACTAGCAGCACCACTCCTCATGTGCCAAACTCCTCAACCTCCATCCCATCCAATGCTTTAGTTCTTTCCAACCCACCTGAACCAGTTAGTACCGCAAAGGATCAGGACATTATTGACTTACTGAGTATCACTTTGTCAATGTCACCATCTCCACAGACAACTTATGCACCATCTCCACAGACAACTTATGCACCATCTTCACAGACAACTTATGCACCATCTCCACAGACAACTTATGCACCATCTCCACAGACAACTTATGCACCATCTCCACAAACAACTTATGCACCTTCAGCCTCTAGCCAAGGCATGCATCAGACACCTGTTCCATCCAGAACAGAAGGGTATTCTTATGCTTCCCAAACATATCCGGGAAATTTGACGTACAACAGTTACGTTGTCCCATGGGCTCAACCTCAATCCAAGTCGGAATTTCAAACCCAACCTCAACAGCAGACATATCAATCCCAATCCCAATCGGCAACCCCACCCTCACCACAACAGTTACATACACATTATGAATCTGAACAAGCACCGCATCATCAACCGGGCCAACAGGTGGTGTCCCAGCCCCTGTCTGAACAATTGCAATCACAACCCCTACCACAATCCCCGCGTGTATTGCAACAACCACCTCAACATCATCAATATAGCCCTCCTCAACAACATTTGCAACCTCATAATGAACCCCAGCCACTACAGTATCAGCCCCAGCCCCAAACACTGCAATCTCAGCCTCAGCCCCAGCCCCAGCCTCAGCCTCAAACCCATCCACACTTACAGTCTCAGCCCCAATCACACTTACATCCTCAACACCAATCTCATCCTCAACCCCGACCACATTTACAGTCTCAGCCACAACCCCAGCTACAGTATCAGCAACCTCAACCACAGTCACAATTTCAGAATCAACATCTTCATTACCCTGCCAGATATCCTCCCCCACCATGGGCCGCTACACCCGGATATCCCAACTATCAAAACCACTTAGCTGCTACAAATGTAATTTCAACTCCTCAACCCAACACAGCAGCATCTTATTCATCTGCAACAGGGGTTAGGCCGGTGCAACACAATAGCCAATTCCCTTCAAGAGGTACCAGTGGAACTCCTGCAAGTTCAACTGGGCAAAAACCTTTTGTTCCATCTTACAGGTTATTTGAAGATTTAAATGTTTTTGGAAACTCAGATGGAAGGGTAAAAATGACCAGCAGTGGCTCGTCATCCAGTTTGTCAGGGACAATGGGACCTGGTATGGTTGGGGGGCGTAAGTGAAGCTTTTATTCATGTGTAAAAAATGTGTTGATATACTGTATAAAATGGGACCAGCAGTATTGTTAGCTTCTCATTTGCAGCTTATGCAAGTTCTTTAGATTGATAAAAGTGACTCTTTCCTATTTATGCATAGATCATAAAGTCATTAGTTTGAGTGTTACCTCAGACGAGACTTTGAACATTCTTTGATGTAAGTTTAGTTTGTGATAGTGGTTCTCTTTCCGATGTTCATTGATCATTAACCTCTATAAATGGCACTTAAAACGCAGATACGTGTCAAATGTCAATAATTATTGAGGTTGCGGACATACACCTAGTTAATATAGACAAATCCTTACTCATCGACACGTCGACCAACAAATTTAGATTCATTGCATCTGTATTGCATGTAAATAATTCCGGATTTTGTATCAATTCGGCATGCAGAACTTTTATCTTCATACTGCTCTTTTTAGGCTACGTATTATCATGAAGATGCTTTTTAACGTAATCATTAAAGAGTGGCAGTGCTAACTTTATTAGCCAAAAACATGCGACTTGAAACTTGTAACTTTCCTTTTACTAAGGAATGGGTTTAATTTTGGATTCTTAAGGCACCCATAAACACCTCACGTGACTGAGGATATTTCGGGATTTATATCCAGTTTTAATTCTTGATAGGGTATTTTTTCTATCTAAAGGCGAGAAATGATTCTTGTATGATCTTATTGCATCGGTTCCTTTATTGTTAAGTATTTTATGTATGAAAAAAGTACATACCCATAATTATTTATGATGTTAATGTTAAAGATAATGTTTTACCTGAAAATTCTATGTTTAAATAAAACCCTTGGAGTTAAAAATACAATCTTCAATTGAAATAATTAAATTCGTACTTGTTTAGATTGAACCATTGTTTTTTTTTAACTTCAAATTCTATTAACTTTAATAAAAGATAAAAACATTTTTGAAATTCAGTTCATGAATTCACAACAAATATTTTAATTCATAAATTTTACAAAATATATATTAAATTTTTTATATTTTCAAACAGTCTACAAAATACATATAAAAATTAAAATTACATATATGTAATGTTCAAAAAAATAAAATATTTCATATAAAAATTCAAGTCTAACAATAATAAAAATATAAGAACTAAAAATATTATTCTTAAAAATCATATTTTAATTTAGCTGGATAACTACAGCTCCTTACATGAGCTAAGTATAAGAGAAAATATCACGAGGTACTAGAACCACTTCCCCCTCCATTAATAAAAAAGATCTGACGATACACACAAGGCCCTTACATCGAACAAAATCATCCCTGGTGCTAATAAAGAAACTACCACCACTAAAATCAGACTAGTTTTAGAGAGTTTGGATAATTAATAGTTAGTTAATCCTTGTTATCGTGATCGTACATTTAAAGAAAAAACTACTCACGCTGACTGCCCAAAGCCCAACAAAGCTGCACCTTTAGATTGAGACAAAGAAATTGCACACTTGGACAAACTTGAATTTAATTACATGTTGGTTAAAAACAAGGGTTCCCCGATTCAACAGAAACTACAATCATGAGTGACATGCCCCATTTTCAGTAGTCAATCACCCACATTTGTCAGCAAACTAGCTTATGTATTCTGACTAAAAAATTTACAAATCAAGAAAGGGCGGTAATAGCACGCAAAACAGGAATGAAAAATAATTATGGGAAAATGATATTTACACACATTTACGAAGATTGACATTATTTGTCGAAGCCTCCAATCAATAAGCATGACTTTCTTCCTGTCGAGTGCAACCCTCTAACCATGGAGGCTAATGAATATCTTGCATACACTATCAGCAGAATGTACCCCTACCAATATTTCCAGATGTATTCACAGCGGAGAGGGATTAAAGCATCATCAAGGATTATCCAACTGCAAGAAATATGCTTCTGGTAATCCTGAGAGATGTTTGATGCACTCTTCTGAGCTGGAGACAACCGATGAAATCATGGGAAAAAATGCGGATTCATCTTGCTTGAGTGTTGTCATCAGCATAAATACAAACGCATGCATCTGCAGCACCAGCAGCAAGTAATACCTGGTATGGATGGAAATTGAGGCAACTTACAGAACCAATTTTCTGGGCCATTAGGGTAGGATAGTATCGAATGGTGCCTAGTTGATCACCCTCCAGACTAAAAACTTTAATGAGTTGTTTTGCTGAGCCACTGGCAATAATCGGAGCATGTCTATGTACAGCTAAAGCTGTAAGTGAGCCCCTATGAGCTTCAATAGTAAGATAGGCACTGCTATGATTTCTTATATCAAGAAATTGGATATCCCCAGCCTGAGAAGCACTAACAATCTGAAGAAAACCAACAATTTATTATTGCATCAATCAAAGTCAATAGATCTAAGTCACTCAAGAAAAAAAAAAATGAAACTAGCAGGATGCTCTTTTTACCTTTCCTTGGTCTAATCCAGGTTGAAAGCCAATCCCCACAACTTTTTCTACTCTTTGTGTATGAGGCCTTAAACCACAGACAAGCCTAAGAAGCATTTTTGTCATTAGCGATTACAGAGACATTGAAAGTTAAGAGAGAGAGGCTTCTAAAAGGAACCTTGAAAGGTTTCTTATACTTTTGATAAAACTTGAGATACTAGTATTCATTGAGGAAGTTGAAGTCTAAATTCATATTTAGATGCATGCAGGAACCATGTCAAAACATATAGGTGATAAACAACAATGTTGCACGATTCAATCACATAAAGGTAAACCAATAACCATGTTCATGTTTGCATCACGATGGAAGAAATTCATCTGAGGTGCTTACATTTCAGGTGCTCTGACATCATATAGTTTGACAGAACCGTCTACAAAACCAGCTGCAAATTGTCCCCCGTGAACTTGAGATGCAGCCTGAAACACGTGATAAAATTTGTTTATAGATCAAGGGATCAATTTTGTTTATGAAGAACACCATTGTTACTTGGTTACAGATTGAATAAATTAATACTGAGCCCAAATCGTGCCAAAACTGTTCGAAGATATGCTAGCACACAACCAAGCAACCCTGAGTTATCTGAGTATTCAGCTCGAAGATCTTTAAACCCTTCTAAAAGCTTTAACAACTAGAAAACAAAATATTTAATATATATGATAGCATACCAAATTGATCTCGTAAGTTTCTTAGTTCTTCAAAGAAAAATCGTAATTTATATTATCTTATAGTTCTTCAAAGGGCGTTTTTTAACAGGAATTGTTGGAAAAAGGTAGCCCTACTCATAACATCTAAAAATGGCATGACGGAAACAGGGATAGACAACAAATTAAACTCTGTCGAACATAGTAGTTAATAGCATGCTATTGTGGTGTTGCAGTGTCTCTGGACCGTATAGAAGTTAATTTTGCAGAGCGGTTTTGGTTCATAGCTACAATGCACGCAGCTTTCTGCATATAATAGTGGTTCTACAGGATATGGAAACCCAGTTCTACTGCTTCTAACAGTATTGTTTAGGGAATTATTTTTGGAGGCAAAATAGCAATATTGCCCCCTTGCAGAGCTAAATAAAAAATATAGTTTCCCTTGTTTTCCCATCATCATGCAACAGTATTTCCAGCCAGACCCTGTCAGTTTCTGGCAAGCCTTTTGACCTCCAAAGCTCAATGTTCTGTTCTTTGTCCTATTCTCTCATTCCACAATCTGGAGCAGGTCTTTCAAGTTTCATCTTTTTCTGCTATGTTCTCTTAATGGCTTAGAGAAGGTAAACATATGATCAACAAAGGTGTTTTAAGCCGTCAGGTTCAAACACAAACAAGTAGCTTGAAGAAGCCCAGGGAGTGGAGCTGGGCGGGGTGGGGGGAGGGGTGGGTTCACAGTAATAGACCATTAATCAATATTACGAAAGAGGCTTTATAAAACATGAACTTATCAGTTAAACCTCTAAATGTAATTGGCATGCCAAACTGCATACAATATTTAGCTAAAATGGCTTGGAATACAACTTATTACATGTCTCTTCAAGTATAACCTCTGCTTAGCTGTAATGCCAAAATAATTAAAGCAATCATAAGAATTATCAACACAAACCACATCACGCAAAGATAAGGCTTACCAACGCTGAGACACTGCAATCTGATGATGAAGATATAGAATTAACAAGCTGCTCTTTATCAACATCCCATATCATAATAGATGATATCTCACCCGATGCATACTGGTAAATGTAACAAGGAACACCATAAGAAAATCATCAACATCACAATATGAGGAAAGAATTAGAGTTTCTATTTTAGAATATTGGGGTAGAGGGAGATATCCAAAAATCCAAAGAATAAAAAGAACAACCACATACCAGATAGCCACATTGCTGCTGCCAATCAACAACTGCATTCAGACTCCTCACACCAGGTTTATGACCATGAATTGAAGAGAATGCAGTGACAAGTTTTTGTTTACCCTTTAGAGTATAATCTTTCCAGATCCGAATGTTTCCATCAGCTGCATCATAAGATTCCCTAATACTAAATACTCTGACAATAATTTGAGAATAAAATGTATAATATTAAACAGTAGAGAAAAGTACATGAAGCAGCAAGAAGCAAGCTATCATCAAGCTCATTTACTAGGCAGAGCTTAGAAATTCCTTTGTCAGGAAAATCATGATTATCAAAACTGTTAAGCAGTGTTGCCTCCTCATGGTTCCAAATCCTGCAGAAAACTCCAAAGAACATTAGCCAACAACAAAAATCCAAATTGGGCAATACAAAGACTAATAGCAATAACATTCATCAAGACCAGAAAAATATTCTGACTTAGTCAAAACAGAATACATATTGTCTATAAAATTATGCCAACAATTATTTTCGTTTAGTTGCCTAAGTCTCTAAAACTAACAAATGTCACTCATTCTTGCCAAGTACTACAAGTACAAAAATGGATATCTTACAACTCATTCTTGCCAAGTACTACAAGTCCTGAATATGAACATGATTGGAAATTTATAACTTCTAACATTTTGCAATACATGGCCAAAGGGCCTGTAAATTAATTGTCCTAACATTCTCTAAACACAAAAAGCACCATCAACCTTTGTCTAAAGCCATGCCTAGCATCATAACAGTCACAAATTAACCAATAATGGTATTGATTAACTATAAGTACCTGATACGCTCATTCTCATCAGCAGCTATAACTAAAGGAGAGAAAGGTTGCAGCAATGCTGTTTGTGTACCCTTTATGTCCCATTTAGCAATTGGATTTGTTAGCCTGCTAACAGCTGACAGAATAAAATAACACTTGTCAACCAGACATCTATAAAAAACATGCTTAATTCAATTAAAAATAGTAATAATAAATGAAATACAAACCAGAGTGCTGGCATTTTGCTATGTGCTCCAATGCAAATTTTTCCCTCTCTTCTCTTCTGGCTAACACTTCTTCACTATCATCTGCAGCAGTTAAAAGTGGTTTGGAAAAGTGCCCACAACTCCAACTATATATAATGGATTGAGGAAGAAAGCTTCGATCTGAAGTCCCAGAAACTCCACCAGAACCTAAGAGTGGATCAGCTAATCCTGAGTCCGGAGAATTCATCAGGTGGGGCCTAAACTCCAATGAACAGACTCTACGCATTCCAGTTATATAACTTGGGCGAGGAGGACTGACTGGAGGAGTTCTGAAGGTCAGTGGCAAATGACCTGCCAGAGCAACAAAAAATAATAAACAGATAAGCCAACAACAAAGCAGAAGGAATTATCACAAGTAAAATTGATGTTAAAAGAAACTTTACCAAACTGAATTGGAAATCATCCCACTAGATTAACTATCAAGTAAAATGGAAAGCGAGATATACCTCCATTCATATCAAACCAAGAAGAGGAACGAGCCAGTCCAGCAAGACTAGGAGAAGCTGTAGCTTCAGCAGTACGAACACCACTAGACTTCAATGGTTTTGCAACCACTTGTTCAATACCTATTATGGACAGTACTCGGCGACCAAGATTCGCAATACGTGGAGATGGATCTTTTGCTAAAGTACACATAGCAAGTACACATTGTGAATACAATGCATGGTCCAAGGGCTTTGGTCCAGTGTGGTTAACCACTCCATTGCTGAAACCATCATTCAGAATTCCTGAATCAGAATGATGAGATGAATCATCAGACAATGGGGACCCATGCATGATTCCTGAACCAGCAAGAGGACTGCTAGAAGAGACACGGCCATCTCGAACCACTGGAGAATTGTCATTTCCAACCCTGATAGGACCAATCTGAGGTGAAACAATACTTCCATGAGGCATATGTTGGTTCTGTTTAGGATATCCACCAACTGAACCTTTTATATTAGCCAATGAAGGTAAGGAATTAATCAAAGAATTAGTTTGAGGCTTCCAATATGCAGCAGCAATAGATTTCAGGTGCTTGTTGTGGCCAAAAGCAAATCGTGATAGAGCTGACAGTTGGAAGAAAAAAGAAGTCAGCAAGATGTCTCAGATTCACCTCACCCTATAGTATACCAGCTCTCCCATACTATATAGACAACAATAAGTAGTCTTGGACTACAAACCAATTAGCAGTCAAATTAGATTTAACAAGCAGAAACACACAAAATAAAAGTAAATAAATGGTGAAGATTTTAGAAGCAAGTTTAATCATTTTTTATGTTGAAGCTTTCTTTCTTATTGACTTGCAAAAATTATTTTATTCAAAGGTTTTCCCTCTTTTTCAAGGTTCAGAAACAACCAGCCATTAGGATCTTGTTTGCAGATGATGATATCTATTAAAAAAATTAACATAAAATCTATTCACAAAACATTCGAAATAGAAATATAAATTCAGATGCTTAATCACCTACCCACTGCTACCTCGGCCCTCACCAATGGACTCCCATCTGAAGCAACACGTAACATACTCTTAATTATACTCACTTCGGCCCTAAACTTATCATCATCATCACATTCTTCATCTCCGCTAACACTTCTACATGAATCAAATCCCACATCAAGAAGGGTACCTAGTGCAAAAACAGCAGATGCCCTAACCTGTGAAACAATAAATTACATGATTAAAATTTATTTAATTAATACACCAATCATCCAGCAACTGGAAATAGAGCCAATAAGTAGGGTTAAACCTCAGGCTGGGGTTCAGACAGTAGAGGAGCGAATATAGTAGTGGCACATTCCTGCAAACCAATTGTTTGTGCCTCTGCAAAATCATCCCACAATTTCCCCAGACACAGGCAAAGCCACTGAAGGAAAAGGGGTTCAGTTTGTGAATCATTAGGACATGAACTCTGAAGGTGCTTTAAGCAAACATGAATCAAACCAGCTTCAATACAAGCTTCTTGGCCTCGTCTATGACCATCCACAATCACAGCCAAAACAAAAGCAGCCATTGCACGTTGCTCTGGATATGCTTCCATGCTATCAAGAAACTTAATAAAATAGATATGACCACCATCCTTCACTAGATCAACCTGACATGACTACAACCCAGAAATAGAACATCATCATTGCCAGACATAGTAGACATGCAACATGTAGAGTTTCAAGACCAAATTTTAGTAGAAAATAATTAAGGTCATAAAAATTAAGTGCAAAAAATAGAAAGTTTTGTAATATTAACAATTATTCAGCAGTTAATTGAGTTTTGAATTTGATTACATGGCTTGCATTTTATTAACATAGGAATTTCATTAATAACATGACCAACAGCCAATTGAATGTTCCGTTCAAAAAAAGTATCATAGAATTGCATATATAAAGATCTTTTAGTAAGACATTGAAGAATAGCATATTGGCCCTACCTGTGTTTGGAATTTGGATAAAAAGAAAGAAAACAGGAAGGAAAGATGTGTATTTGAAATTTGAAAATTTTCATTCTTTGATTGAAGAGAACTTCAAAAAACAAAAACATTCAAAGTTTTCCCTCCATTCAAAATTTTCTCTCCTCCCTTGTTTTCTTTCCTCTCCTCTGATCCAAACAAAGGGTAAATGCTTCTTTGCCTATTTTCCTTATCCTCTACCCTTCCCCTTAACTTTCTACTTTACTTGGCTTGTCCAGCACCACACAACACAGCACGTTTATATACTACAATAACTACAGTAAAAGCAACCTTAACTGTTGAAGACAAATTTTCAATATGATTTAATGCATGTTTGATCAAGATTAATTTGAACAAACAACAATATTTTTCAAAAACTGTCTTAGAAAACTAACAAAAATAAACAACTATTTCTCTAAAATAAGCTAAACCAAAACATGCACTTGCATTTTAAGCAAAACTAGAGTAATTGACATTTTCTTAAAGACAAATTATTCTACTCCAAAAGTACCTTGTCAAGTGCAAGAATCTTTGTCCATATGAATACAAGGATCTGACGTAGTTCTGGTGTTGTTGTTTGTAACAGCTTTAGAACGTACGGAAATATTCCAACAGATAATGCCTATATATAAAAAACTTGGTATCAAGTTATCATACCATAAACCTTTTATAAATAAATAGGTAAAACAATTCCAACAAAAGTTGATGAATTGAGAGAAATATTACCAGATCTACAGCCCATGGCCCCATATCAAGGAACCTCCCAAGGAGTACTAAGGCCCGAAACCGATGACATTGACTGAGTAAAACCTGAAATAGGATCAGTGCTACTTATCAATGCATGTAAAAGATATTAAAACTAGCAAACAATTTTCCCAGAAGTATAAAATATACATGTTGTGATAAAAGGAAAAACTAAAGTGAGTCAAAATTGCATAGACAAAGGTTGAAAGGTCATTTTGCAAATGAGATTATACAACATAATTGGTCACCATACATCTAAGAGTACAACTTCTGAACTGATACAGAATCAAGACAAAACAAGATAATTGCCAAGACAAACAAATTGCAAGAAAGTCCCTGAAATAAATGAATAATGAATAATTAAGACAAGAATGGACCAGAACACACTTTAAGAAAAGCATTTTAGTACAATTGATGTACTGTAGGATGAATTAACAAATCAGAAATGTCTATTGCCATTACAACTAGATATAGCTAGCGACATTGATAAACTAAGACGGTAGATACCCACAACAAACCCACCAAAAATCTAATTAAGGAACAGGACCTGACAGCTGATTTCATAAAAATCATGTAACCTGCCTAACAAGAGTATTATGAGCCAAAACAATGGCTCAAAAGGTAACAAAGATCAAGACATGGATCGCACCTGAAGAACTATAGGCAACTGCTCTGGTGGTTTCTTATGTTCAGAACCATGGTCAAGCCATACCTCAAATGCTGTCAACTGCTCAGTGAAAAATGTACTAGGCTGAAAGAACAACCACATTCTTCATCAGGTAAGCTCAAAACATATAAATAATCCTGAGTATGACTATTATTCCTTGCCAAATCAGAATACCCAAGCCAATTTTTATTATTTAAATATTCAATTTCAGAAAGAACTTTTACATCAGAGTTATTACAAACAAAATAATCCAGATACCTGAAATTCAGCATTAGGATCCTCAACTAAAGACGGAAGTTGAGAGAGGCAGAGCTCAGCAGCCATGTCCCAGGCATCCCTGCAGTGCGAATAAAACCATAAACTGTTGACAAAATTTGGCAACACATGAAAAAAATATCATAACAATAACCGCCAACAATACCACATGTGATGCTGATGGGTCGGAGGTAACATTGGGTGAGAGACAGGAGAACAATTAGCAGATCGCATAATTCGCTCAGCAAGTAGAAAATTTCGAAAAAGACTTGCAACAAGCAAATCCTGTCTGAACAGTCTCTGAAAAAGATCTGCAGGACAAAAGAATAGTCAATTATAAGATAAAAGATACCAACTAAAAATGTGTGCTAAGTAACAGGAGTTAAGAAAAACACCATGGTAATTTAGTTAAGTCAGTGAAAGGATGGGGAAGGTTGAGACCTACCATGAGGAAGAACATTCCAGGCAATTGTATCAGTTACTGCTGTAAAGATCCAATTCAATTCACCCAGAAGTGTCTTTCGGTCATTTGGACGACCAGGGATCTTGTCTATAAGTGAATAATCAAGTGATTCCCGAAGTAATGAACGAGTACAAAACCTAGAGACAAATTACGTCACAAAAATAATCAATATCCATTTCACTAGGAGACATAAATAAACAGTTATCACCACTTAAAAGTTCATTAGTTAGAGAAAAGGAAGACAGTTAAGTTAGTAAGGCAAATGTAGGTGTCAAGCATAAAATCAACTTCATAACAAAAACCATATTTATCATAATGGTATTCTGTTTAAAACAATATTAATAAGGTACACTAAACTTTTGTTAATGCTTAACATATTTAACATTCTGAACAGGAAAAACTAAGCAGGAAATAATGAGAGAAGGTTCACCATCGCAAAGCCATCTTTATAGGTGTTGTAAGGCAAGATGTAAACACATCAGCTGGGAATTCGGCACTCTGAGGTAATGTCTCGTGTGCTTCACATGCTGCCAGAAGAATGCAATCCCTTTGGGAAACAGACGAGTTGGAAGCACTCCATTCATGAAGCTTATCAATAGCAAGTCCAGTAACAAATTTGGCAGTTCAAATAACAAAAAACACAAAATCAGTACCAATACATTTGCAGTTTTTGTTATATGGTATTTAATAGCATGGTTTTGAATGGATACCTCAATGAAGGAATTCACAATCATCCCAGCCGCAGAGCAATCAAAAACATAAATTGATGGGGTCTTCAGCCAGGAATCAAGTTCATTGATAGGTAAGGGAATATACTGTGTATAACTCTGAACAAGATATCATGAAGAGAGAGAATAAGAATGTCATGAAGCTCTTTTCATCATGATATTGTAACTGAGGGAATTTTACTCAATTGCAACCTATGATATCTAGTAGCCAGAGTAAAACCAATCAGGCTTCTCTGATAAATAAAGATTTAATCCCAGTTTAGTTTTTAACTTTTTATCACTTATTATCATAGTAAAGTCAGGACCACAAACATTTGCCCTTTCCAGCATAATAATAATTGTCAACTCTAGTTCTCATTTATGGTACAATCTGCTGCCCCCATTTTTTATTGTTATTTCCTGTTTCTCCTTTTTATAATTATTTAATATCTCCCTCCCCATCTCTATTGAGCTTATTGAAGAAAATCTGAGCAAAATAAGAGGCATAACAAGTAAAATAATTAAAATACAGTATATTCACCGTGCTGGGACTAAATAGTAAAGTGCTTTCTCACTCATTTTTGTCACATACTTTGGCCACCCATTTTCCTTCTATTCTTGGATTTGTCCTACTTTCATAATAACCCATTTTCCATTCTCGCATTTTCATTTTTACACTTGTTTTCTAATGAACACAGCACATTTTTTGAGAAGTGGGAATTTATATACACAGTTCTTTGTCAACTAGTCTTACATTGCCAGTATGAAGAGAACAACATTTAATTTATCAAATAACTACCCCACATCAAGAACTAAAAAGAACAAACATTGACCTTATTGAAGACCCAAATTTCACCATTAGCAGTTGGTTTTGGCACACCGTGCCCATTGTAATGGAATAAAACTCTTTCCGACTTTGCATATCTACGACAAGTAGTACAAAGCTTCTTCACCTCATCCACTGTCGGATCAAGTTGACATTTATAGCGGGCCTGTAAGCATGCCAACAAGGTTAATTAAAAATTCAAAGATAACATGAGGGTAAGGTTAACTAGCTAAACATTCCCACCTTTGGTTGCCATCTTTCATACTGACTGCTCAAAGTTTTTCCAATTGACTCCAATGCCTTTTGTGGTGCCATAGAAAAAGGATCTGCAGTATTGAAAAAGGTAAGCAAAAGAATTGTTTGCACCCTAACCATGGTTGTAAGCAACTACAGTTTCGATACATCACAAAGATTCTACTTAATCAATTTAGCTACATTTTTCATTATGAAAGCCGCAATTAATTCTACATAATTACTCAGTATCAAAAAGTAATGACTGAAAAAAAAAGTTGAATTCGACATGCATGAATCAAAGAATCCAACCATGAGAAATAAATGCAAAACAACACATTATGCATTTCACTCCCAGAAAATGCATTTACAATCACTTAGGATTAATCAACAATCCAACTGTGAGAAAACAAATAGTTAATAACAAAAGGTAAACATTTAATACTATTAAGAAACCTAAAGCTATCTCCAAACATTAATAGAGCCAAAAAGTGCAAAAAAATCTCAAATCCAGGAAGCAAGTTGAGTGTACAATCACAGAGATTCTACTTAATCAATTTAGCTACATTTCTCATTAACAAAGCCGCAATTAACTCCAAATAATTAGGCTGGGGGATCAAAAAGTTAATGACTGAAGAAAAAGTTGAATGCGACAAGTATGAATTAAAGAGTCCAACCATAAGAAATAAATGCAAAACAGCACACTATGCGTTTTACTCACAGAAAATGCATTTACAATCACTCAGGATTAATCAGCAATCCGACCGTGTGAAACAAATAGTTAATAACAAAAAATAAGCATTTAATACGATTAAGAAATCCAAAGCTATTTCCAAACATTACTAGAGCCAAAAGTGCAAAAAAATTACAAGTCCAGGAAGCAACTTGAGAGTACAAACTGCAGAAAACAAAAAATTAAAATAAACAAGATTAAAGGTAACAAGAGACCTATCCAGCACTCCATTCTGGCACAAGGGGATATCTTTATTACATCTGGTGGATCAACACTAATGTTTAAACATAATACTAGAGCTACACATCCTGTCTTCATCTGCACCACAAAATTAGGAGTTAAAATAGAGCATACTTCTTACCGAAGATATAATATATAAACATCTTAAATAAACAATCATTAGAACATTTTAGCGGAAAAAACAGACACTTTGAATGAAACTTTATTCTGATTATGAAAAAAATGTGAAATGCCAGTATAACTTAAAGAAATTCCTAGAAAAGGTAGACTAGTATTAAAGAAATCCTTTATAAATGGGGGAAAACTTACCTTAGACGATATGAGCTCTACCTGCCCAACCCCCGGAACCCAAAAAGAAAAAAAAGAACCAACAGTAAAAAAATTAACACAAAAAAAAAACCAGATTTCCTCTATAGCACTGAAAACAATCATGCTAGCCGATCACTGTCACCATAAAACCCATTGTGATTTATACATTTCACACTTCACCATGTTAAGTTATTTCAAATGCAGCTAGAAATATGATGTTTTATTGAGGAGAGTGGAAAACAATCTCGTTCTTCAAACTTCATTCTCGAGTTACATCCATAATGATAATAAGGCATTTTGGAAAATTGTAAATGCTAGACAGCCAGGGTGTATGGGACATTCATGCTACCAACACCTTCAGAACATTAACTGTCAATCCTCTGCTTAAGTTGAAGAAGCCTCAACTTTTTTTTCGCAAAAAGCAATTGCAGTAGTTGTGAAAAAGAATACAGAAGAGAATAAATAAAGATTATTGGCAATAGAAAACTGCTAACACTTCCAGTTGATACAATCAGACTAGGTGGAAGTGGCTTGCTTATTTCACATCTTTAATGAGGGCTGAAATTTAAATCAATGCTTCTTAGAAAAAGCATATATACTTATTTTTACAGACGTATACTTCTAGACCAAAATCTACCTCTGTAAAGCATCAACCAATTTCCACCATGTTGCCAACGTTAACAGCTATCAACCTCCAATTCATGTAAACAAGTCACTTCCTAATGCGAGCTACCAGGATTTACATAAGTCCTACCACCAAACAAAATGTAAACAATCTTTTCCCCACCTCCGTTCAGAAATCACTAATTCAATCAAGCAAAATTCAGGATAATTTATCCATTTATAACACCAGTTCTTTAGCCAAGTAAGAATTCCACAAACACCAAGCTCACAATTAATAGAAGAAATTTTCCCAACGAAATTATCATGTTGAATAACATTTTCTTGTCATTATTTGAATTGGTCAAATTAGAGATCCGCTAGAAATAAAGTTCACTCTAAATAGTAAAGCGAGAAGCTGCGTTAAAATCCACAGATATCCCAGAACTCACTCTAGCTCACTCAATCTTCTCATCAACCATTACCATTCAGCATTTCACTCTTTGCATATTAAAGGATCCAAACCCATATTCACAAAACTTCATGTTTAGCAGGTAAAACATTTTACATCCGCAACAAATCCTTAGTAACATCACACTCGCAAAGACAAATAAAGAGTCTATTTGGAATTCCTTTCAGTTGAACTGAACGCCAATCCACCTCATTTGTTCCTTCTACGTTAGAGTGCTTTGGAAAGTGAGATTTTTTATTTACAATGCTCCCAACGGATTTCTAAACACACCCAAAGCCATTCATTCACCACTGCTGCCCCTGCATTGATCTAAACGCCCTCCTTTTCTACATTTCCAAATTCCTATCACGCAGAACAAGTGACACAATGGACTCACACTATTTTTCATACACACAGTGACGCAAATCGCAAATCATCGATTCGTAACAACAAAATGCAGATAACAAAACAAATATCAAGCGAATCAAATTCTCCAGAGTGATTGAACTTCTTACTCTGTCCTTAGGTCGCCACTTGGAGACAAGGCCGCTGTCGGAGGGGCCGGCGGGGACGGCGGCCTCGAAGGCGTCGTGGGGGAGCTCGCAGAGGACGACGGTCTGCGGCAGGTAGGCCAAGCTGGTGGCGGCATTCCCGGCGTAGTTGCCGCTGCTGCTGGCGATGGCGGCTTCGGAGTCGCGGCGGTGGGCGAAATCAGCGTCGTCGTTGTTAACAGCGGCGACGGCGACGGCGGCAGCGGAGGAGGAAGAAGAGGCGGTGGTGGAATCGTCGTGGTGGTTCTGGCTGGGAACGACGAGAACAGTGGATTGGGAAAAGCGAGAGGCCATCAAATCTCCCAATGCCATCCAAATCGGAAACCCCCCTTAGTAGTGATCGTACATGGAATATAGGAGGGTTTTGACGGAGGGAACCCTAGGTTTTCGCAGAGGGAGGGATATGAAGATGGTGATGGTGATGATGATGATGATGGTGATGTGGTGGCGTTGATGATGGTAGGGATGATGATGATGATGATGATGAAGGGGGCGCATAGAACAGTGGCGGCAGGCACTGTCTCTCCTGGAAGGGAAACGGAAACGAGTGACACGAAATTGCGATTTTGTGAAGGGAGACTAAAAAAAAAAATATGGGGAAATTAATAATTAACAATATTAATTGTGATAAACTTTTCCTTTCTGGCACGGGAATAAAATTAAATTCAAAATGAAATTCTGCTTTTTCCTGAGAATTGGATGTTATGCAACTGTGTGACCCGCCAAGAGCCTCTTGTTTATCAGAAACAGTTGTTCTTGGTTAATTATTAATTTATATATTACAATGTTTTATTTCTTAAGACTGACCTTGTTTAGGATTAATTATTTTTAAATTAAAAAATAATAATAACTATAAAATTTAATGATTCTATCTAATCAGTTTTTACACTGTTAAGCGTCAATCAATCAAATATTATTGATAGAATGATTTATAAAAGATTTAATTATATTTTTCATCTTTAAAATTTATGGTAAATTTGATTTGATTCTTTAAATTTTAAACAATTATTTTAATTTCTTAAATTTAAAAATATATATTTTTAGTTCTTAAATTTTAAATTTAAAAGACTAAAAATAATTTTTTAAAAACATTTTAGTCTTTCAAATCTAATGTTTAAATATCAAAATTATATTTTTT